>JASDQU010946352.1:24564-38903 GCA_032191745.1 Picea mariana | reverse complement strand
CCCTCTTGTTGTAATAGTTTTTTTTGTATTCTCACTGTGACCGGGCCGGTTATTAAAAATGCCGACGATATCTATTCGTATGTAGCCCAAGTCTGGCGGGAAAGTTTCTAGTTGTATGAAAAACTTGAAGCTTCTTGAATGTATCACGTCCCATTTTGGATGTAAATAAACTGCGTTATTTTATTTAAGTTTTTTCACAGATCATGTGATTTTATAATTGTTACTGTTGCCAGTATAAAATTGTTGATATGTATTCTCTAGAACTTTCGAAATTGATCGATGTTGACATGGCTTATTAACTCAGGGTCACTTAAAATATTTGAACATAAAATTTAGCATTTGCATGATGGGTAAGGATTGCTCTTAAGGGCTCTACTCACATCGAAGGCACTAAAGGAGGAAGATATTGCGACTATCTATACTTGAGTGGTGTCGAGGATTGGTAATTTCAAATGTAAAATTTGAATGTGTACTTTATCTTGTAACTCTTCAACGTCGAAATTGCTTAGGGTGTCGGTGATCGACGATATCGCTTTCCTCTTTGTGCGACACGTATCTCTTCATTTTCTCGTCGAAGCCGAACAAGTCAGTATTCGACGATACCTCTACCAAAGTTTAATCATAAGAGAAAAGAATTTCTACTGTCGACGTCGATGAAGATCGGTGTTCAATGTTAATTAAAACTCCTCAAACGACTTTCATCACCTTTAACGTTTACCGACGCCAAACTTCTAAGCACATCGGGGAGAGATTTAAGTGTGTCGATTCCCTAAGCAGTTTACTAAGGACCCTTTAACGATCAATATGATTCTTTGTTGTATGTTCATGCAGGATTTAGAACGAACATAAAAATAAGCACAGGTATCAGTTTCATACTAAAGGCATAACAAACAGTGTAAAGGATCAAGGGTGTGTTGAGTGCTCAATAGGATGTTCAGTGGATTTATTTCTACTTTTCCTTTTATGTAGATTGAAGGGGTTCCTGACCAACCACTGCATCTTGCGAATTCTGGTTTTTACACTGCTAGTCATTTTTTTGGAGGGACGATTCACTCAGCTCTTCTACTAATTGATTAGGTCAAGAGTAAAAGATATGGAATTCCTCATTGACTCTTCCACTGACTAGTGCCTACATTTTATCCTCTTTTTCTTTCACATTGGTCGATGCAAACAATAATCTGACTTGTTCCAGTGACATTAGAAAGTGTGGATGTTATGGGATAGTATAAGGGAGCGCACTTGATTTTTAATAATTCTTTGCTTAGTCAGACATCTTGTCCAGTGATGACATTAGGTATGTAGTGGCTTCCACCTTCCAGTCTTGGGCCGTTGTAGTTCCCATTGATTTCCATGAGACTGATGATTTTGAAGGGGTGAATATAAAGATATAGTTCCTTGACCAATACCATGCAGACATATGGCCCTTCGACAGGCGTCTCAACATATTGTCGCATGCATTTCCACTTGTTGGGTGCAGACCCATTTTGGGGAAAAGAGTAATTTTGGAGAATAAAGCGCAAAGAAGGAAAAGCAACACATGCAAGGTAAATCTACATGCATATGAGGAAAGCATGTGAGGCATGCATGCAATAATACCTAACCATGCTAGGGTTAGGGTTTTGGTAAGAGGATGTAATGGTTGATAAGCCAAAAATAAGTATAAATAGGTACCTATGAGGTCTAGGTTGTGGTTTTTGTTGTTTGAAGAGTTGGAATGTAAGAATGACTGAAAAATCCAAGATTGTGTTGTAAGATGTTGAGCTGGAGAGATAAAATAAGGTTGATATTGAGGGTTAGATCACAGGAAGAGGATCCTGGTGTGATCTAGTCTGCCTCATTGTAGATCTTAACCCGAATGACCAAGAATTATAAGGAGTGCATCGCTATAATTTTGGAAAAACCATAATAAAATAGCAAAGCAACTTAATCTTTGTGGACATAGCCCAGGATGGGGTGAACCACGATAGATCATGTGTTTTGTGGATTGACTATTATTTAATTCTTTACTGTCAATGGTTAGCTAGTAGATGAATGCATGAATGGGTAGCTAGATCTGATTGTGTCTACATGCATGAATAATAATGACATAATGTGTAGTATATATGAATGTTAGAGTAAATAAATAAATATCACAGAGTGTAATCCCATATCTCACTCATTCACAGGCTGCAAGCACCTGAGCATTGCAGTCACCCATAAGAATTACCTCAGGTGAGACTACACAATGCATTCTATGCGCTGCGTTTCCTTCTGGTTTACCAAGAGGGCCAATAGTTTTAGAGGGTTTTGTTAGAAATCATGATAGACTTGAACCTGGGTCAACCCAAGAATGGTAGCAAGAGAGAAGTAACCAACAAATGGTTACATTTCCAGTTGGAACAAAATTGGATTGAGTGAATGAGATCTGTTGAAGTATCGTGAAAATAATGTCAGATATGGTGAGGAAACGTCAAAGGAATGAGAATATAGAAGGGGATGTTTAGACCGTGGAACCCAATGAAGGAAAAGATCGAGAGCTGGTTGAAAACATAGTAGCTCAAATTTGCGCAGAAAGATAACAAAAACCCGAAGTTAACATCGCACAAATATTTGGACAAGTATGTATTTAGCGATTTGCATGAAGTATTTTTCTGTCATTTCCCACAGGTTTTGCAGAAGTGGATATTGAGGTAGAAAGACAACCACCCTACAAATCGGATCATATATCTAGAGTGAAATTTTGTGGAGATCACGTAGTTACAACAAGTTGATAATAAATTTACACGCGCAGTAGATTTCTGGTTAGACAACATTGTTGCAAGATTTATCACAAAATTTGCAGTAGATACTGCGAAGTCTTACATCGCAGTAGAGAAAGAGTTCTTGAAGGGACCTAGAGGTAGGTATATCATATCATTGTATACTTCCATCAAGAAATTGTTGTACTAAAAAGGTGTAATGACAATGGCATCAGACAACTAAACTTCCCTGTGTGCATAGGGGAAGGAGGGAAGAACTAACAAGAGCCGGAGAAATGGGAGAGATGGATAAAGGAAAGAAGAAGGAGGCCTTGGACCCAATCATGATGGAGGAATACCATATCAAGCAGATCATGGAAACAACTGGAAGAACGCGTAGTGGAGCACCCTACCGATACAAGATGAACAATAAGAAGAGAGCCATAGCTGTGAGGGAAGGCTTGGAAAGTGATGAAGAAGAGGTAGAGGATCTTCAAGATGTGGAGCATATTGAGGAAATCCTGTGTGCGACATATGAAAGGAAGACAAGAGGTCCAAGGGTAGGAACTGAAGGAAGAAATCCTATCCATATCAGTGTTAGTGTGGAACCCATAAACCCATGTGCGACTAATACATCAAAAAGAACATCACTGTTTAGACAACCAAATTTAAGTGGAAGACACATAACAAGAAGTACATCTACACAGGGAGAAACAACTGAGGGAGCCAATTCTGGAAGCATTAGTCAAGGATATACACCGCGCAAAGGTAGTAGTTCATTATTTAGGATGGTAGGACATGATCCTACCATCAGGTTATCATAATTAAAGGGAGAGGCATCTGAGGACCCTGAGAATCACTTGTTCATCTGTGAGAAGATATGGGAAACAAAGTAGATCACAGATGAAGATACAAATATTTTTTAGTTAGTTATCACACTAAGAGACCACGCACTAGATTGGTACATGAGCTTGGATGTAAACAACCCACCAGGAACAACGAGGACGATTGCAGATATCAAGAACCTGTTAATAAATGAATTTCAGAATCCTGGTTCAGAGGATCAGTACATGCATGAGATGATAGAGATTGGATAGAAACCAAGAGAATTTGTTTGGGATATTGATCATAGATTCAAACAATTGAAGGGAAAGATGAAGTATTTCATGATAGATATGCAACATAGACATCTATTTGTGAATTCTCTACTACCACACTTGAAATACCCTTTGATACAACAAAAGTTTCAAACTCAGGCAGAGGCTCTGCAGGCAGCCTTACAACTAGAAGAGAACCAATACCAAAAGAAAGATCAAAAAATAGAGGAGCTGAAGGAGGACCTGAAGAATATAATATTTCAATTAAACCAGAACATGGGTAAGGACAAAAGAGAAGATTTTTGGTGTACCACATGTAGGACAGAAGGACACCATAAGAATGAAGGCCCCACATTCATGCAGTACATGGAAACATGAATGCAAAACCATTTTCCAACAGGAGGACAATGGTGTGAGATCTCTAAGACATGGGGGAATGAGCCATATCATTGCCCAATGATGCAAAAATATCAGGCAGTGCCTAAGAGTTCATATTGCAACTTTTGCAAGTCAGTGGGTCATGGTGACAAATATTGTAGGACAATGGAGCTGATGAGGGAAAGAACATCAAACACCTATATGGTGCAGGAATAAATGATGACAGGTAAATATGAAGCACATTTTAACCAATTACCAGCCCCATATAACACTGTGAAATAGTAGTATAACACTGCATAGTCGCAGTACAATACCACACAACCACAGTATAATCTCGCACAGTATAATCAGGTACCTCAGTACAATGCACCGCGAGGAGATTGAACTAGCTACAGAGATGGAGGAAGAAGTAGAGGAGGATTTGGAAGAGGCAGATGACCGGTTGTATGCCATAACTATCAACAACCAAGACACTGTGCACAAGAATGTCCACTTCCACCTGCGACATGTATGCATTGTCGTGCATCAGATCATGACATCGAATATTGTATGACACTATTGAGGAAGATTCAAGAGAAAAGGAATCAGAACAATCATAATGTTTAGTGGATTTATGCAAATGCAAGGGATTATGGAAGAAATATCAACATATTTACACATGGAGGAGCTAAGATGGGAGCTCACACAGTACAAAAGGATCCAACACAACACCAATGGGCAAGGAAGAATGCCAAACCACAAAAGCAGTTTGATGTGCAAAACGAAAAGGAGACATTCAAGAAAGCCAAACAATAATTATTGAATACAGATGTTGTATCTACATCAATTGCGCAACATACTCAGGACGTACCAACGTACGATATGCCTTCATCACTGGATCACACTAATGAAGCACAACCCCTAGGACAAGTAAGTACCATAAAGGATTTTCTGCAATCCTGTGTTAAACTACTAAATGATCCATCATCTGTTAACGTATTACAAAATATGGTAGAAAGATGTAACACAGAGGTAGAGGGGAATCTAGAGCAGAAAATGTTTAATCATATACATACAAAGAGGAGAACAAGCATAGAATTCATATCGAATGCCGACATTGGAGACGTCAACATGGGGGGTATTATACTAGATTTAGGCTCTGAAGTAAATGTGTTACCCAAGAATACATGGCAATGTATGGGAAAGCCCATATTAGGATATTCACCTATTCAACTGAAACTAGAAAATCAACCCAAAGTTTTTCCAATTATAAGGCTAAAGGGTGTGACAGTAGATATGGATGGAGTGCGCACTAAAGCTGATTTTAAAGTAATATAAATAATGGACGGCACAACACCTTATCTATCATTGCTTGGACTGGATTGGGAATTTGATAACCAGGCCATAATAAACTTGAAGACAAGGAAGATGACATTTGAATCATGAGACTACAGAGTCATTGTGCCATTAGATCCTTCAGAAGGAGAAAGGTTTGTAGAACCAACTTGTTTGGATTTAGAAGAGATAAACCAGTTGTATAGAACCATTGCGCACACAAAAGATTATGTAAACCCAACTACAGATGAGGTACTCATTTGGAGAATTATCACATCATGTTCTTTAGACTCATATACAGGGTTGCAAAATTACCAGTAGATATTACATGAAGTACCCACAAGAAGGTGTGCAAGAACATACCGCACAGTAATATGGGTAGGTACATAAATAAGAGAACCTCCCATTTTTAATGGGGTGAATGAATTAGAAGAATTATTAACAAGATAGGAAGATGAGGTGTTATAAAATCAAAGGTTCTTATCCCTAGACAAGGAAGCACCTACAATATGGTGGGGTGTGCACAAAGAGATAGTTAAGGACTGATACCAATGTAAGCAATTACTATGCATTAGATTCGACGCGGAATAGGGAAGCAATGAGATGCAGAGATATGATGGATAGGGGGCACCGGTAGAACACTTGGAGAAGTGAAGAACAATATGGATAATGACACCACTAGAGGAATGGCCTCATCACTTCATTCATACAATGGAAGTAATTCCAACAAACTGGTATGTAGACTAGGAACTACACAGAGGCACTGTAGAATGGACAACATTACAACATAATTTTATAGTCACTTTCTCCTTTGAACATGATAACCCCAACATTTATTCAGCACTCAAACAAATCAGAGGGGTGATATTTATTAAGGAACTAGAGGTTGAACGTATAAAAGAGTATCAACAATAGAACATACAGACAATTAAGGAACTATTGTCATGCTACCATGTGCAAGAAGAAGCACCAGATGAAGATGACCCGTGAAATATCCAAATTATAGAAATTGAAGGAGAAAGAGAGGTGGAAGGCCCATCTGTGGAATCGAAAGTAATTGATGCACCAATCAAGGTGAAGAAAGTCAACATTGGGACAATTGAGAATCAAAAAATGGAAAGCATTGGAGATTACTGGGATGAACAAACAATAGAAGGAATAACAACATTACTGCACAAGTACAATGACCTATTCACAACGACCTTTACAAAGATGGAAGGAATAATAGGAGAGTTAGGAGAGATGAATATACCTCTCAAACCTAAGGCTAGACCTGTTAGACAATGGTCGTATAGACTGAATCCAATATATAAGAAGAAAGTAAAAGAAAAAATTGGCAGAATATTGGAAGCTAGAATCACAGAACTAGTAGAAGAATCAGAATGGATAAGTCAGATGGTAATTCAGGAAAAGAAGAAATTAGGCATAAGGATATGTGTCAATCTAAGTAAGTTGAATAATTCTTGCCTACATGACCCTTTTCCCACCCCTTTCACAGATGAGGTATTAGAGAATGTGGGAGGTCATGAAGCATACTCATTCACAGATGGATTCTCAGGCTACCATCAATTCAAGATAACTCCAGAAGATAGGTAAAAGACCACATTTTCCACATAATGGGGATCCTACTAGTACACAGTCATGCATTTTGGTTTGAAGAATGCACCAACCATATTCTCAAGGGTAGTCATAGCTGCTTTCAAATCATTCATCCATCAGTTTTTAAAAGTGTATTTGGATGATTGGACAGTCTATAGTCTGTTGAAATATCATGTAGAGGTGTTAAGGCTAATGTTGGAAAGATGCAGGCAGTGTCAGATATCATTGAATATCAAGAAGTGCATTTTTGGGACACCATTTGGAATACTATTGGGCCATATAGTGTGCAAACAACGCTTGCTAGTAGATCTTACCAAGATTGCAGTCATTGCTAACTTAAAACCACCCAAATCAATACTCCAGTTGAGAGAAACATTGGGACACATAGGCTACTACATGAAATTCATAAAAGGGTATGCACAGATCACTGCTCCTATGGAGAAACTGTTAAAGAAAGATAGTAAATTCCAGTAGAATGAGGAGTGTCAGCGAGGGCTGGACACCTTGAAAGAGAAGACGGTAACATAACCTATACTAATATTCCTAGATTGGGAAAATACATTTAATGTGCATGTAGATGAATCATCCGTAGCACTTGGAGCTATTTTGACACAACCAGGAGTAGAAGAATTAGACCATCCTATAGCATTTGCAAGCATAAAACTATCAGAGTTAGAGAAAAATTACAATACTACAAAAAGAGAAGGATTAGAAATGGTATATTCACTTGAGAAGTTCAAACACTATTTACTTGGAAAACACTTTAAAATGTTTACAGACCATCCAACCCTCAAATACCTAGTCAACAAGCCAGTGTTGGGGGGGGGGATCTGTAGATGGCTACTGTTATTTCAGGAATTCGATTCCAAAGTGATAGTCAAACTAGTGTAGCTAAATTCAAGATCGGAACACTTGTCAAGAGTAACCAATGAAGAGGAACCTACAAATTTAGAGGACAACTTCCCTGATGCACAATTATTTTCAATCCAGGTAGCTAATGAATATTTTGCTAACATCATTGAATACTTGTGTATAGGGAATGCATCGCAAGAGTTTAACATTGTTGAGAAGAAAATTTTGGTTGCCAGAGCTGCAGACTATCAATTGATTGTAGGACACTTATACAAGATAGGCACATACATCATTTTGAGAAGATGTGTACTAGAAAATGAGAGGCCTAGTATTTTAGTAGAGGTCCATGAGGGAATAGTTGGAGGAAATTATGCAGGAAAAGCTATCGCGCAGAAGCTATTGCGCGTAGGACTATGGTGGGAAACCATTCATAGAGATGATCAGGATTATTGCCAGTGATGTGATGTATGTCATAGGTTTGGTAAACCTAATAGAAGGGATGATATGCCCCTAATAACACAAGTAACCTTGAAAGTATTCGATAAATGGGAAATAGACTTTGTGGGACCAATTAACCCACCAACAAAAAGGTCAGAAGCAAGGTATATCATTATTGCGAAAAAATACTTAACAATATGGGCAGAAGCAACACCGGTAAAATATTGTAGCACAGAGACAACAACGCATTTCCTATTTGAGCAAGTGATCACTAGATTTGGATGCCCAAGGATTTTGATGAGTGACCAAGGTACTCACTTTATCAACAATACTATCAAGGTTGTGACTGAGGAATTTGAAGTATATCATCAGAAGAGTACACCATATCACCCGCAAGCAAATGGAATAGTTGAAGCCTTTAATAAGATCCTAGAGAATGCCTTGACAAAGATCTGAAATGTTAACAAGGATGATTGGGACTTGAAGATACCAACAACATTGTGGGCATACATGACTACATGAAAAAAGTTGACAGGACAAACACCATTCAGGTTGGTGTATGGGAAAGAAGCAGTGGTGCCATTAGAATTTTTGGTACCTAGTCTATGCATAACAACAATCACCAACATGGCATAACAAGGTGCAATAAGAGTGAGGCTTAGTCAGCTAATGGATATGGAGGAAGACAGGATTCTAGTAGGATTTCACCAAGAAGTTCAGAAAGAAAGAGATAAAGATTGTAATGACAGACATATCAAGAGAAAGAATTTCAAGGAGGGCAACCTATTCTTGGTATATGAAAGTAAATTTCTTCAGCATCCAGGGAAATTCAAAATGCATTGGTTGGGACCATATGAAGTGAAGACTCTCACATATGGGGGATCTGTACAGTTGAAAGATTTGGGAGGCACAAAACTAAGAGGAATGATCAATGGGAGTTGACTGAAACTGTATAGGGACAATCAAACTCCTAGTACTTAGAAATTTATCGCACATTAAGAAAACTTTTACATAGTGTACCATAGTAGAGGAAAAAAAAAAATTCTGCAAGAGTTACTGCATGCACGAAAAAGGGACTTAGCGTGACGAAAAGAAAATGTATCGCGCGCAGCAAAAATGGACTTAGCGCGACGAAAAGAAAATTTCCATGCGTAACAACTACATGACATACCATGCATTTTGAAAGCTCAACACGCTAGAAAAAGGACCAACAGTCACAAAAAGTGGAAATTTGAAAAATGACGGTTACGGCAAAAAGGCGCCAACTGGAAGAAATTATGGAATTCAATGAAAAAGTACACATAAAGTGCCATTACATTAATCAAAACCGGGGAAGCTTCTCTGAGAAGTTTCATGACTTGCCTATATAAAGGGGACATGCGGGAAATATAAGACTCATTGTGAAATGGTGAAGTTACAGAGAAATAGAGAACATAGAGCGGAAGTGAGTTGACAAAGAATACAGGGTGACCCAATGAAGACTTAGTCGACAAAAACTAACTAGTACCCAATATGGCACCACAAAAGATGGGTGCGTCGAGCCAAGCAGGGAGGAAAACATGAAGTAGCCAAGCACCACGGGAGGCAACAAAGGCCAGACAGGAAACCAGACATCCTGAGGAATTCATCGACGTTGACACAATTCCTTCACCCTTTGATGCACCCGTAGACCCTATGCCAGTGGTTGAAGAAATACAAGGTCCAACTACATCGGTCATGGAAGACAACTCAGCCAGTAGCACGTAGGGACATACCACACATACCATAGGAAACCACCAGAAACTGCGAAAGACGAGGAATCCCAGTAGTAAAATGGCCAAGCTACTGTGCAGATGGAGGCGACAGTACCCAGAACCACCAGAGTAGAAATCACACAGAAACATGAGGGTCTGGTAGAAAATATCACTAGCCAGCCAGACCCTGACGTAGAAAGAAGAGAGATGGAGGTGGGGACCTCAATTCAACAAGAAAAATGAAAGGGAAAAAAACCTATGGTGCGGTCTCTGCCCAGGTATCCTGACGCAACAATTGTACTCATGTGCATTCTGGAAGGAGGGAAAGCCATGCCAACACTGCTAGGTTGTGTGGAGAAGCTAAAATACTCAGACCACAATGTGGCCGACGTAGAAAAATTCCCTGAATTTGCGCAACAAGTTTACTTAGATAGCATAGGGATAGGGCCCTTTGGAGATCCCATTCTACAACCAAATCCATGGGTAGTTGGCCTAGAAAACACGGGGATCCTAAAACTGTTGGAGATTCCCTACTTTGGAAGGGGGAAAGAGGTGAACAACTACATCAAACAATTGATAGTGGTCCTCCATGGAGGATTCCTAAGGATGGAACAACCCATCTCCATAGACGTAGATATGATAGTAGTAATCACAGGAATGTCGTCAATGGGTGAGAACCTCACGTAGTACCTGGACTACAAAATAAAAGAGAAGAATATGGTTGAAGAAATGAAGCAGACATATGTGACAAAGAGGGGCTCACGTGGGATTATTACTAAATGATCAATGATGCCCTGACATAGATGGCCACCAAAATCATGGCCTGTAAAATGATGAGAAAGTGTCTCCAGGAGGAAGTCCCTACCAGGGTCGTCGTAGCTGCGGCGCAGTGTGCGAATGGCATGTTGCTTAGATGGGCCCCTTACCTGCTGAACCCATTCCTTGAGGAATGCAAAGATGCACAGGTCCTCGACACAGAGTTCCACTACTCGTGGCTACTCATGATAATTGCGTTGATGGGGTGGAGAGAGACCCATATTCATACTTCTGCGACCGATTAGGTTGGTGTTGCGCAACACGGTACACATCATTGGGGAGAAACTCAGACACCAAGCACATAATCACAAACATGGGTACCTTTGTCAGGTACTTTCTAGAAATATAGGAAAGAATATCCAACACTTGGAAAATTACCCCAGATCTGGTTGCGTAGTTCAAGGACATAGCCAAATTCAAAGCGTCCAGGAACAATAGGTGGATCCAAGCACGCAAGGATCCGGGAAAAGAGTGGCTTCAATTAAGATACTGCATCATGGAGGAAGACGTATAAATGGCCATGAGATATTGGCACGACGACTGGAAGATTCCAGTCTTAAATCAAGAAGTGCCTAAGGGTACGGAGGTAGACTCAGGGAAAACCAAGACACCTACAGGAGACAAAGATATGCCCAAAATGCCAAAACCAATGTAGAATCCGGCGCAGTAGATGAAGGGGAGTGTGTTGAAAAAAAATACACCGACAACGCAGAAGGACACTACCCCACAACAAAAGGAACAAAGAGCGAGGGCTATGAAGCAGGGAACCCCCTCAACATCAAATCCATAGGAAGCGGGGCCACCTAAAAGGACAATATTATAGAAAGGAGGATCACGGAAGAAGGAAAAAGTGCATAAAAAATTGCCTGAGTACACAATCATAGAGGACAATGCTGAACTTGTGGTGGATAAGGTGCAATACTACATAACAAACAACTTCGAAGAACCCAAGCACCAAAGAGGGAAGATAAAAGATGACCTAGATGAAATAAAGTAGGTCCTCGAGCAAATTAGAACCACGCATAGGTATAAAAGGGGAGCATAATCCATCCCTGAGGGAGAATCAAAAATAACAACAGGGGCTATGGCACAGAAGGAATACACAGTTCACACAATTGTGCATGTGAGTCCAACATTCAGAGTAACAAATGACACTGAAATATTTGGCGTAGGTCGACATGGTATTATCCAGAATACCCACAAAGGTGTTATACATAATCCAATTCAGCGTCGAGCATGAGGTGCAACCACACGTAAGGAGAAATGTAGTAGAACTGCAGGAACAAAAGGTGACAAGGAAGCATTGGAGCTCGTGGTCGAAAAAGTAAAGTTCTAGACTAGAGGAGAAAAAGAGTGTGCAGATAAAATCGAACACGGGGTGACAATAGTCTACAACCACCTTTCGGACAACGCGTAAAATGAGAATTCAAGTATAGAGGGGAATCTCAATAAGATTTCCCAAACCATCGACCACTATAGGCAACATATTGAGGAATTTAAGGAAAAGTTGAATCTGATGACTCCACCCGAGGTCAGGGAGTAGAGGAAAGAAAAAGTTTCACTCCAACTAGCAGAGTTGGAGAAACAAGCTAACACAACAAAAAAATTGTTTAACAGAACAATGCAGCTTTGGATAATGCTGGAGGAAGATGAGCAGGTCCAGCAATGGGACCAAGAGAAAGAAAGAATAAGTGCAGAAATCCAGGACCTCAAGTAGAGGCAAAAGACAATGAGCATCACTAATCACCTAAAAGGAACACAGGAGATGAAGAAGTTGCAGGCTGAGCTAAAGATTGTGTAGGCACACAATTAGGAGAGACATGAATAGATGGAACCCCTCTAAGAGAAAGAAAAATAAATGATTGAGCATTTGGAGGAAGAGAAGAAGAATATAGAGCAGACACGGGCATAATTCAGGAGGAGGTCAAAGCGCAAAACTTAGAAGTGCTCACAAAAAAGGCCGCACAGATCCAAACTTGAAGAAGGGGACTTGCAAACAAGTTCCACAGTCTAGTTGAGGTTTTCAAGGGAGCGCGCAGTGCCTAGGTGGATCGGGCCTAGCCACATATCAGTTTTGGGGACTGTTGGGTGCATGCACATTTTGGGAAAAGACTAATTTTGGAGAATAAAGCGCAAAGAAGGAAAAGACAACTGGCAGGAAAAACAACATGTGCAAGGTAAACGAACATGCAGAGAAGGAAAGCATGCAAGGAACCCATGCAAGAAGACATAACCATGCTAGGGTTAGGGTTTTGGTAAGAGGACGTAATGGATGATAAGCCAAAAATAAGTATAAATAGGTACCTAGGAGGTCTAGTTTGTGGTTGTTGTTGTTCGAAGAGTTGGAATGTAAGGATGACTGAAAAATTTGAGATTGTGTTGTAAGTTGTTGAGATGGAGAGAGAAAATAGGGTAGATATTGAGGGTTATATCACAGGATGAGGAGCCTGGTGTGATCTAGTCTGCCTCATTGTATATCTTAACCTGAATGACTGAGGACTGTAAGGCGCACAATGCTATAATTTTGGAACACCATAATAAAAGAGGAAAGTTGATTAATCTTTGTGGACGTAGCCCAAGAGGGGGTAAAGCATGATAGATCATGTGTTCTATGGATTTTGTATTGTTTATTTCTTTACTGTCAATGGTTAGCTAGTATATAGATGCATGAATGGGTAGCTAGATCTGATTGTGTCTACATGCATGAATAATAATGACAAAATGTGTAGTATATATGAATGTTAGAGTAAAAATAAATGAAGATCATAGAGTGTAATCCCAGATCCCCACTCATTCACAGGATGCAAGCACCTGAGCGTTGGAGCCACCCATAAGAACTATCTCGGGTGAGACTGCACAGTGCATTCTATGTGTTGTGTTGCTTTCTAGTTTACTAGGAGGGTCGATAGTTTTAGAGGGTTTTGTTAGAAACTGCTATAGACTTGAACCTGGATCAACCCAAGAACGATAGCAAGAGAGAAGTAACCAACAAATGGAGAAACACTGAGGTTTGGATGATGAGAATGATATACTATTCAAACATTTTGAAAAATCGCTCATCCAAATCGTATTGAAACGGAGGGGCTAAGAATATCTTTCTTATCAAACCAAATAAAATTGCAACTCTAATTCCAGGTACCTATGGCTCCTGCTCTGATCTATTCTTTCTTGTTATTTTAATTTAACCCGCCTCTCTTCCTCATTGTTTATTTCTTTAATATTAAATTGGTTTATTATCGAATCTGATTTCATCGAGGACATGGGCAAGAAGAATCCTTATGGTGGCTACTAGTGGCTTGGTGAGATTCGAGGGCTTCTCATGCCCGATTTCAATATTCCAGTATTAAAACTATGGAGAATACACACTCAAATCATTTTTTTCCATTAAAATATGA
>JASDQU010946352.1:0-10192 GCA_032191745.1 Picea mariana | reverse complement strand
TTTACAGGATAGGTCTGGTTTTCGGGTGCTAGAAGGGATGCATGTGGGCTCTTTTTTGGCCAAAGCAGTGTTAACTAGTTGCCATGGCCAAGGCATAGGAAGGGGGTGAGCCTGTTACCTCAGACTGCGATGGTCTCTTCCTGAATTTTTCCATTGGTTAGGAGGGAAGAGACGAGATGGCAGCTTGGAAACCATCTAGTGGGGAGTGGGGTGACCTTTCGGATGAGAATCCTAGGTTGGAGGTCACCGATCCTGGGATGACATTGACAAAGTATTTTGTGTGTTTGAAGTTTTTGTTTTCAATTGTGACAGGTTTAGGGTTTACCCCCATGGGTGACATGTCTTTTTCTGGTGGTTTGGGTTTCTCGGTGGGTTGGGATGGAGATCCCACAAGGAGCACCGATCTGGATGAGGGTTTTGAGCAGGGTTTGTTTTTGTTGTGGGGGAGGTAGGTTTGGGGGGTAGTGGCCCCGATATTGGTGATCTAGTCTAGGGGGGAAATTGGGGGTCTATCCCAAAAACATCTTTGGGTTTTAGCTTACAACTGACCTTATTGCCGTCTAATATTCTTCTTGACATCGATAGTTATTTGGGAGGTGTGGGGGAGGTTGGGGGTGTATCAACAGGGGTTGTAGATCAAGGAGGGGTGGGTAAGGTGTTTGAAACAAGAGTGAAAAAAGATTCACTCGTTCATTTGATATTGAAGTGACATGTAAAGGGAAAAAAGGGCGTTGGGGGTATTTTGTCTTCCATTTCAAAAGGTATTCATTGTGTGTGCGACAAAAAGAGCTATGAGCATATGGTATTTGGGGAAGACATCGATATGGATAGGGTGGTCAATTCCGAGTTGGCGGTGGTTGATAGAGTCAGGGGAAAAAATCTGGGTATGGCTTTTCTAAAGGACTGGATAACCAAAAACTAGCTCAAAACATCTCAAAGATGCCACTCATTCATTTATTATCAAGGGGATGGTTTGCTTTCATTTTCCTTTCTAGGGAGGATGTAAATTGGGTTTTGTTGAAGGTCTGCAGTATGGTTGAGACACCCATAGGTCTCAAAATATGGAGTCCTACTTTTTATGCAAATAAGGAGAGGGTTGATGAGGAACCTATTTGGGTTAGGTTGCCAAGTCTTCCTATGCAGTTATGGAATTCTACTAGGTTTGTTGTGATTGCTAATATGCTGGGAAGTTATATTGAAGCAAATATGTCCTTAGAAAATACAAGTCTTATGTCACTGGCAAGGATTCTAGTGAGGCTAAATCTGCGCCCAGGACTACTTCAGGAGTTAACTATTGAATCAACGACAAAAACCTTTGTTCAGATCTTAGATTATGAGGGAATCCCCTTCAGATGTCACAGGTGTCATGCCTATGGTCACGGGATCACAAAGTGTCCTTTACCCTACAAAGGAAAACCTCGCTTTACTAAGGGATCTGTGACACCAAATTCACCCTCAGGGCCATCTTTGGAGGTGAAGTTGGGTGATGGTGGCCACAAAGAGGAGGCCAGGGACTCTCCTTCGAACAATGAATATTTGGGACTTCCTCCAATTTCCTTGGAAAACTGCTCTATTCCTTCTTTAGTGGCTGGTTTATATTTTCCTTCTCCTACGGTGAGTACCCTTCGATGAGAGCATGATTTCTCAGGTGAGTCACTTACGGGTGTCTCTTCATCTATTTTTTTTTCACTTTGTGTTGCTGGGAATGTGGGTGAGGTTTTTCATGGTGATGTCTCCCTTTCTACCTGGGGTTTGAAAGGCCTTTCAGCTATGAATCTGGTTTCTCTCACATGTCCTTTGGCTTCTGGTGGGTTGTGTTTTCCCCCTTCTTTGGTCACGCCTATTATGGGACCTTCGGTGTCGGGGGGCTCTGCACCTTTTCTAGCCCCATCTCTACATTGTCTGATTGTATCTGAGGTAGAAGGGGTAGTCACACTATTGCTCTAGAGTTTGTACTTAAGGCTTAGAAAGTACAGTGTCTAGGCATCCGAAAGTGAGTAAAGGATAAAAAAAAAGAAGGAAAGCATCAACCTTCGAGAAAAGAAGCTAATGTTGATTTCCAGGTTGTCGCTGTCTAGCCTCCAACTATTCCTGGATGTTTATATCCCACTCAATCGCAGCCCATGAACGCTCAAGTTCTTCCCGGGTATTGGTTGTTTTGAGAATAGTATCGAAAAGGTTCAAGGCGATATGTGTTTGGTCCGATAAATCGGGCTCAATGTTAGGTTGTCTTACAATGGGGACAGTCATAGAGGAACAGTAAAATTAAAAGGAAGTTTCAAAGTTTTAAATGTTGTCTCAATTTGATCGTATAAAAGAGAACTATCTAATTTATTGTTAAAAATAAATTACAAACCAAAGGCCTTTTCCCATAACTATGTTATCCAGTAAATAAGTGGTGTGTGTGAAAATGCGAGCAAAACATAAAGTTGTTTATAATACGAGGCTCCTATCAAGGGAGAATCTCGCCCTGTAAACAAAAGAAGAAAAAGGTGAGAAGAAATATGATGAATGCACTATGAAAATCTAATGAGTCCACAGGTCTTATACCTACTGATAGCCGATACAGAGGAAAAACTATAAACTCTATAGACAATTAAAATTAATCACCACAGTAGAGGTTTTACTAAATTGCAGTGTAACATTCATCAAACATATATATGCAAAATGAAATTGAACAAGAAAACAGAGAGGAAACAAACTCATAACACAGTCTTGACAAAACCAGGAGTCTTCAGATTGCTTTGTATTAATATTCAATTGGAGGGTCTCTATTACAATCGACCAAAATAGGTCCAGCCATTGTTCTTTCTACAAAATGTATATTTATACAAATTTCTATAGTATGGAATCTCAAACGTTCTAGAGGTTTTCGATTACAACAAAGGAGATTAATCGTTTCGATTCTTGGTTTCTGTCCTTATTTGGTACCAGAAACCTGCCTCTTCACATGCTCCGTGTAAATGACACACTTCTCCACCAACTGGGATATTAACTTAGAAGGTTCTGCTTGATTGTTGGCCTCGAAAGTGTAACAATCCTTCACCAATTTTGGCAACTTTCCCTCCACCTGTTGGTCTTTGGCGTTGACAAAACATAATTGTACACTCGGTTTAATCAGCCATTTATCTATTTGGACTATGTCCATCTGGGTTATTTGTGATATTTCGGCCAATTCTCTTTCTTCATTTTCCTTGATCTTGAGCAGATGCTTGGCTATATTGATCTGGCCCAGTGTTTCAGTGCTGCCTTCATCGTCAGAACCCAGCCAACTTCCATCTAGAAAACTGAAGGTCTCTTCACAAGATTTTCTTATCTCTCTAGCTTGTTATCTGCCTTCGGATATGTCATGCTCCTATTCTTTCAACAAAATGTTACCTTAGGTATGCTCCAAGATAGAAAACCTGGAACTACTGCTTGTCTCCCTTCTTGTCATGGCTATAATAGCCTCCTGGAAAACAACTTGGGCCACCCCAGCGTCTTTTTCTCTGAGAGTGAGGTTTTCTAATACTCGATCAATGAGTTGGCAGTTGTTTTGAATCATTTCTACCTTAGCAAGTAGGCCTTGTTGAGCTGCTGACACTCTTTTTCTGATCTATATAGCTTGGGATTGAAATATACCGATATCAATTACTTGGCTTTCGGCGAAGTCTAATTTGATTCGTAGCTGCTCTATCAATTCTCCTTGTTGGTCTACTTGTGTCTGCTTGTCTGAGCCATCAATTGCGTCTATTCGAGGTCGGCTTTGAGCCGCTCAATTTCCTTTTGATCAGCTACTCTAGCTTGTTCCAAACCTGTGTTCGCCTGATCTGTGGCGATGACCTCTGCTGTAGCTAGTTTAGCCTCTAATGTTTTGATCAAACGATTTTTTTTCTTCAGCTGGTCCTTTAAGGTCTCGACTGAATATTGGTTGGCTGTAGCGAAAGCCCCCAATGTTCCTTCTATTTGAGTCACAAATTCTTACTTCTTCACATCTTTTCCATTGGCTAAGATTTTAAATTTCTTGGCTACCTTACCTGCCTCTTGATAAAATTCTTGTTTCACGACAGCCTTTCTCTTCTTATCAAAGAAGAATTCATTTAGAGGTAGCTCTTCCATTGTTATGGGAATTAATTCTTGGCCGAAAACCCACCCTGCGTCTGGGACCCCTTTCGTGAACTGTAAGGGGGTAATAGAAACGATGGGATTTCCAACCTGCTTAGATGATTTCCCTAGAGTAACAACCGAGGTTGGCTCGCTCAGAGGGTAGGATGTCTTGGCTTGTCGTTTCGGGCCCCCATTTTTCTCTTTCTTGTCCTGGTGTTCTTCTCGGCCGAGTGTTGAATCTTTGGAGCCTTCAGCTTCCATTTTCTGCACCCCTATGGTCATTGTATTCTCACGCCGTAATACTGGGGGAAGGCAGTTCCGCCGATGTTCTTGGAATTTGAACATATTGTCCCTCTCTTCAGGCAACAAGGCTTGTATCCGAGCCAAAACCTCAACATAAGATATCGTGCCTCAGAAAATGTCATCATGAGGCGAATTCTCGTGCTCAAACCTTTTGAGGCCACAACTAGCCAAGTGATTACTCATGACCCTGTGTGGGTCATGTTTCTTAAATTCAATGTGAACGAATTTAATGTCTTCCAAGGCTGCTGCTTCAGCCTTTGCATGCCCGAAATCTAATAAAGAATAAGTGTTCAAGTGAATAGGGAATGGTGGCCATACCTTCTTCGAATATCCCTTAAGCTCTTTGCTTACGCCACCAATCACGGTTTGCCTGGCGATATTGCGACAAGCCAGCCTATCGGGTATAAATAATGGTAGAGCATGCAGAGGGACAAAAGCGTCGAAAACCCTGAGGTATGAAAACTCTACTTCCACGTACCAGTCAGCCACACTTCTCAAATTTACCGCGATGCTATTTGAGATCTTGGGTGGTGTATTACCGAAGATGTTGACATGCATCGATACCATTACCCAATTGAAAATTTCATATATGAAATCGGAAGCCTTGTCCTCCCACAACTTTGAATGGTAGACATGGATAGGCTCGGCATCCGATGGAGCCCAGCTCCAGCTCATTAAGGGAAAAGGTGTCATGCAACACACGACGTCCATGATGTATGTGGACATAAAAAATGAAGTGGCTTTCCCGCTCGCCCTCTGCTTTCAATATTATGTAATCTGGCTGGTCAGACTATCTGACAATAGTTTAGCCTAGTCGAAGGAACAACCTTCCGCGACTGTATGTATCAAAGGCACCCATGGGAGGAAAAAATGTGTGGTGTCTTCCCTCCCATATAATCTATAGGTCATCATGGCTATGTATTTAAACTATGGTTCCAAAGAATATATGGAATAAATTCCATTGTTGTCGGCCCTGAACTTCGTGGGGTGTGAGACCCAATTCTTGATCAAATCAGATAAGCTTTTGTCGTATTTATTGCATTCCTTCTGTTTAAAATCCTCCAGAAACTCGACATTGTATGTGAAATTCGACGTGGGTGGCAACTTGTACATTGCCTGTAATTGTTCCAGTCTAAAGGTCCCAATAGTGACCTTCTTCTCGTTGACGATGGTTCTGGTTGGGATATCTACATGGTCTAGTGCCCATCGTATCATATCATAGTAAGGAAGTAGACGCGGCCTAGCCGCTACTTTATGCATTTCTTCTTAGACAACGATCTTGTATTTGGTGGCCAGGTCATCCTTCTCATTGTCACTGGAATCATCTGAACAGTCTACCAATTCAGACTACAGAATATCAGAAATATACGACCAGGTTCTAACTGAATCAACGCTTCAAGGTGAAGTATCAGAAACATTATCCGAGCCTTGCCCTGAAATCTCAGCACTTTCCTTGGACGCTTTTCGTGGGGCCATTACGGGGGATTTTGATTTAGCTCTCCTGTGATAAAAATATGTATACATACAGAAATCAGTTTGTTGAGGAAATTTTCTCTGCGTAAAATAGAAATGAGCTTTGTGACACGGAAGAAAAAGATCTATATCTTCGACCATTTAAAACCTCGACGTCCTTATGAACATAATGGTCAAATCAATTTTAGAGATAGATTTAGCAATAAAAACCATATACTTACTTGCCGCTTTGCCTCATTCTCAATTAATGCCATCAATTTCGACGGTTCGCGACACAAGTTGGCGTAGGGAAAATTTAAATTTACCTTGTAGACTGTGCATATTATTATTTGCATTAAATACTGCTTAAGCTCACTTAGCTTCTTTAATCAGGCTTTCTTAAACTTTAATCAACCTTTCGGCATTCACCTTATCGGGAGTTTTCAATATAACCTTTCGAGCCTCTAAAACCCGAGATCGCGATGATTAGATTTAGTTAAGCGAGAACGTAAACAAGATTGAGTGTTTAATTAATCATGTTTTAATTTATATCGCGAGTTCGCGACTTGGGGATTTGAAGGTATAGTTTTCGGGAGGAGCGTATGTCGATTCGTGAAATCCCGAGATCGCGATGATGTGATCTATTTAAACTATAATATCAACCGGATTAAGTGTTTTAATTAATTAATATTTGAGCAATAGCGCGACTTCGCCACTCGGGGTTTCGAAGGTATAGTTTCCAGGAGGAACGTATGCCGAGTTGCAAAATCCCAATGGGCTTTAACCATGGTCAAAACTAACCACCCCTGACACTAACCCGGGTTACTTATGTAAAAGTCTCATGGCTTCGCCTATCAGAGTTATGACAGTAATTCTTTTGGAGAGAGTGAACGTTGAGACGCGAAATCCCGACAGCGCTTGACTAGGGTTTAAAGAATTTCACTCTTAGCTTTAACCTGAGGTAAGGTTTTAACAACTTTTCGCGACCTCGCACATCGGGGCTTGTAAATCTTGTGACTTGTAACTCCTAAAGCACGATATCCCAAGGTACAAAAAGTAAAAATTTTCGTTTAACAATAAAGGGTGGTGACTTATGAAAAATAACATTCTTCGTTATTTTGCATGTTAGGACTACTGAAAATTTTAGTTTGTAAATGTCACGAAGTGAAAGATAACTTAAATACCAAAATTTGACTTTAAAAAATACATTTAAACCAGTTCAAAAAGGGGGATCCAACACACACCTTCACCTTTTAATCCAAAAAGGATCCACAAAAGACTAAGGACAGATTAGAACTCGCAGAAGCAGCTCATGAAGCTTAGAATGGCCTCAATAGATAGAGAAAGGGAAAAAATTCAAAGTCCTCAAAACTCAATGAAAGTGGCATAATCCCGAAGAGTGCGTCAAAATATTTTCAACAATGTAAATGACTTGTCAAACAGAGTTATGGGTCAAAAGATATGCGCGGTCAAAGTTTGGTCAACCTAGCCCAATCAACAGGGGATGAGTCAGCATCCGTACACCTGACATCAGCATCAATACAGATGATGTCAGAATCCCTATAGTGTACATGGAATGCGTAGGAGGTGACATGTGCCATTCTGACGTCAGCATGGTGATGTGGCACCACCAGAGGCTTCCATGTGTCACTTGTTTTTGGCTTTTTCGGGTCGATCCGTGGACTAATGAAAAAGTGCCACATGGCAGACCGTACGGTGACGTGGATGGATGAAGTGGAAATTGTGGTGGCAGATCCTACACTAACGTGGCAGGTGACTGTACAAGTGGTTGACATGGCCCAATGGTTGGCTTCCATGTGGCCCAGTCATGGGATGCCACGTGGGAGTGGGAAAATGCCTAATGAGGGCCCAAGATCCAAAATTCAAAAATAAAAAAAGGAATACGGGTCCACCAAATTTGGCGGAACCCCGCCGATATGGCACCCAACAGACATATCCAAACTACCTCCAAGTTAGAGAAACCACCAAACATATATATGCATATAAGTTATAACAAACACCTAAAAGGGGAGGCCCGCTGGCTCAACCTCGGGACCTCCCCCATTGTATATGCCTTAACTATAGCTTCGCCAATCAATAGGCAAAACGACCCTGATGTTAATATAGCCCGCAATTTTTATTTAAAATTGAAATCCGCCCAGTGTAGAGAGAGGCGTGCGATGGTATGGCCGGGCATGGTTTACGCGGCATGTTTTTGGAACTAATTGCAGGTTACAGGGCATGAAAACCGAGACACAATTTCTCTTGGGCTAGGGAGTGCTAGAGTCAGATTGAGGCATGGAAAAAGGCATTTTTGGGTAATTCAATGCCACAAATTCAATGGTGTTGCCTATTTTCTGATCTGAGCAAATATTCTACAGCTTAATTCTAGAATGAGGTATACTTATGTATTTTGCCAAATTGTTTTGTTGAGTTAATAAAAAGGCCTACCCATTTGAGAGTAGGACCCGGAGACATAGTCCACCAAGGACGAACTTCGTTATCAATTTTTTGTGTTCATATTTGATGCTTATGTCTCTTCATTATTGAGTTTTTCCTTCTTTAAAGGTGCACTTTGTTAGAAAAATAGGACCACGGAGCAATAAAATAAAGCAAATGCGGAAACAAAACACAGAAGATGCACAATACAAGAGAGACACAGATTTACGTGGTTCACCCAGTGTGGGCTACGTCCACCAGAGAAATTGCCAGGTCCTTTCTTTATTATTATCCAAAAAAATGAAGGGATACAACCTACAGCAAAACCCGCTGTAACTTCCTCTTCTTTCTCTCACAGTCTCCTCTCTCAGAATACAATACTCACCAACATACATAGTCGCAATACATTTCCCTCATAAAAGAGGGTTTCCTTCTAGGGAAAAAAACCCTAACATAATCTCTATCGTTAGATCTGCGACCTTATAATGAACGGTCCAGATTTACAATGAAATTACAATATACTTTTACAAGGCAATTTTTCCTTCGGGGGCCCGCTTTCCCCCAGCCAAGGGGATAGCCCCCCTGGACCCCATAGAGGAGGTACCCCCCCTCTGCACTCCCCCGCATGGAAGAGTGTACATACTTCTGGGGTGTAAATACTTCATGGGGTATAAACACAGCTGAAAGTAAAACACCTCTAAATCAGGAAGATAATCAGGCTCCACAACCAACAATCTCCCACTTGGATACTGATCTCAACAACTCCACCGCTGTTGTATATGCTGGACTCTGAACCTTCTTAGACCTTGCAAATTTCTCATCTTCATCTTCATTCTTGAAGACCAACTGAAACTGAGCAAGAACTCAATTTCTCCCTGGTTACTCCCTTTGTTAACATGTCTGCAGGANTCTCATATTCATATTCATTCTTGAAGACCAACTGAAACTGAGAAAGAACTTAGTTTCTCCCTGGTTACTCCCTTTGTTAACATGTCTGCAAGATTCTGGCTAGTGTGTATCTTTTCCAGCTTCAATTGTCCATCTTCCAAGGTGGATCATATGAAGTGGTACCTCAACTGTATATGCTTAGTCTTTGAATGGAAGGATGAGTTCTTTCCAAGGTGAATGGCACTCTGACTGTCACAGTACAACCTGTTGTTCTCCTGCTTCTTTCCCAATTCCTCCATAAACCTTTGTAACCAAATCATCTCCTTACTAGCCTCTGTAGTAGCAACATACTCTGCCTCTATTGTTGAAATTGAAACAACCTTTTGTAGTTTCGAAATCCAACTTACTGTTGTTCCACCTATAGTAAAAACATACCCTATGGTGCTCCTCCTGCTGTCTTTATCACCTGCCAGATCTAAATCAGCATATCCCTGTAGAAAAGTGTCTGAACCTCCAAAACAAAATGCATGTGTAGTAGTACCTCTCAAATACCTAAGAATCCACTTTACTGCCTCCCAATGTTCTTTACCTGGATTATTCATATACCTGCTCACAACTCCCACTGCATGTGCAATATCTGGTCTCGTGCAAACCATTGCATACATCAAGCTACCAACTGCTGATGAATATGGGACCCTGGACATGTATTCTATCTCCTCCCGTTTCTCGGGACACATTTTCTTAGTTAATTTGAAATGGCCGGCCAAAGGTGTACTAACTGGTTTTGCATTCTGCATTCTAAACCTCTCCAACACCTTCTCTGTGTACTCACCCTGAGACAATGTCAGTTTGCGATTTTTCCTGCCTCTTGTTATTCTCATACCAAGGATTTTCTTTGCAGCACCCAAATCCTTCATCGCAAATGAATTGGCTAATTTCTTCTTGAGCACATTTATATCCTGCATATTAGACCCTGCAACAAGCATGTCATCTACATACAATAGCAAGATAATATAGCTTCCAT
>JASDQU010946351.1:6554-18445 GCA_032191745.1 Picea mariana | reverse complement strand
CTAGGAGTCCTCCTGTTCTAGGGGGCAGATGAACAGTCATCATTTCCCCTGCTACGGCTACTCGGTAGATCAAGGTCCGCCACTCCGTCAAGACACCCAAACACTGGTCCAAGAACCTATTCTCCTTTATGTGGGCCCACATCCCCTCTGAAACACCATGTATAACCTCCTCGAACCATCGATGAAGGTTCTCCATCCCCCCTCTGACCTCTACATGTGGCTCATGTGTTGGTCCAACACCATCATCATATAGTCTCTATCTTTGGTCTGTCCTCGTCACATGTGATGTTCCAACACCAACATCATCTCTCCTGCGCCTCTTTCCTACCTGTGACTCTGCACGTAGTGGTCCAAGGCGAGTCAAATGCTCGACCATATCTATCTCATGGCCTCGGGGCCCCACATCTGCAACAGAACACCAAAGGTAGAGTCAACATCCATATATACATATATAATCATATGCTACACTATCAAAATCACAAAACATAAATACACAAATGTACCTCTCTGATCCCAGTCCTCCGCAGGAGGAAACATCATGTGAGGGCCATGTCGGTAGTCAATACCACTGTATGGGTACCATATTATCACCTATGGAATATGACACCACACGCATGCCACAATGGCTATGAAGTAATGATCATGCTCTCCTCCCCCATTTCATTCCATATCATCGGCCCACATCATCAAACGCGGCCTTGAAGGCACTAGAAAAATCTTAGGGCGCAAAAGGGGCACCCTCTCCAAAAACTAGGCCATCAGGATAGACCCAAATGCAAATTCACTAGAGTCGGTAGTCCGACACCAATGAATCTTCTGCATCATCCTGGAATGCAACATCATCCCCCAGGAAAAATGGTCCCCATACAGGACCCTCTCCATGATCCTCAACTGACATCCTATGATCCACTGAGTCACCAAGGATCCATATATCCTCACTACCATGGCGACTATGCACTGATTCAAGAGCTCATCAATCGCCTAAATATGAATTACTAAACATGACATTGGGTTCGGTCCCGAGTAGTGGCAACACATCAATTCGACCACTCTTCATCCCCTGATAGCTGGGGGTTAATAGGTAGGGCCATCCGATGAAATGGAGCCCTGTCATAAAATATACATCCTTGACCATCAGGAATGTCAACTGCTACCCTCTGATGGTGAAACACTGTAAATCAATTCTCCACATAACTATAAGATATTGTAGCAGGAACTCCTACGAGCGTATCAAGGGACAATTGAAGAACTTGAGTAACCTGCAGGCTTCCAAGTGTCCCTGAACACTTGACTTCTCTCTAACCACCTCTCAAAGATGATCCCAGTCTCATTCTCTCTAGTGTACTAACATAGTTCTCTCCAGTCACAAGATGATCACCTGCATCATCACAAAAACACTTGGTCAACCCTCATCATCCATCAAAAACATAAAAAGAATCAAACTTTCAAACACCCTTAGCCTTGCCTCTAGTGCATGACTTTCACCCATACAGGTGCTCACATGTGCGCTCATGTTCTTTTCATAGCTACACATTAATGCACAACTACTTGGGAAACAACCTCTCATAAATGCACAATTGTCACCCTGACACTGATGAACATCTCTTTGATACACAGCTACGCATAATGCACATCTGTCACCTTAATAGGCATGCATCCCATGCTCACCTATTTTACCTCCCCCATGCCCACATGTGCAGTTATGTCAATCACAACCACACACCATGCATGGGAGAAGGAATTATACATGTGCATCTCCTCATGGATATTCTTCCTTCTCCCACACACTAGTGGGCCCCTACCTAAAACTACCCTTGTACATCCATCCATACACCCCCTAACTCAAATATATCAGATTCACATTATGCAAGAGGATGGGACCACTAAACTGACTCTCGCAATTCCTGGATCAATTGACTCGAGCTCCCGTAATATCCAAATATCCTCCAAATTCTTTTGTCAAATCACTATAGCAACGAGTACAAATGAGGTCGCATTATGGGCCCACCAACCATATATAGTCCCTTTTTCCAAAATTCCACACTCAGTTACAGGAGCCCAGAGCCTCTATTTTTTCATTCATTCTCAGCCATAGGATCATGGCCTCGCTATCTACACAGTCACATTCCCGAGGTCATCATCTGAGCTTGGCCTCGGGGGAGAATTTTTCTCACGTCACGTTTAGGTATGCATGATCATGTTCAAAATGATTAGATAGTTGTTCTATGTTATTGATCTTCAGATATTGTTCACGTCGGGTGTTTGTTTTTTATTTGTGCAAGTACTTGGTCATCAAAAATGATGCAGCCCCTTTAGGTATATGTTCGACACCGACATGTAATTATTCCCTCTGTGAATCAATTACATATCCTAGTCACACCCTCTAACGTTTACCTTTAAGGTCCTTACATCTGACTCTGCAGTACTGTCCCCTCTGCTACATTTTGGTACTGTCACCTAGTATCACTCTCCCCCACATGAGTTGTCCCATTCATAATTCCCCTTGGGAACTTGATGGTCATTCTTCTTTCACCCCCTAGGTATGGGAGTCTCAATAGTCTTAAGAACTTTTGAGAATAGGACACATACGTATTCTCATAATATTTCTAGTTGTCCCAATGGGCTCCTAGATTTTATCATCTCGGTTCTATTGACTGCACCCTCGTAGTATCATTATTTGTCAATCTCATACACCATTAGTTTTCCCATCTGCATATTTCCCTCAATTCATTTACCTCATATAAAAACCCACCCATGGGGCCCCCACCCTCCACCAGTTCTCTTTGCAACTTGTGCCCTCACAAGCCAAGCCATCCTGCACTGGGGCACCTGTTTTTGTATCTGTACTCTCATCCCAAATTATTATTTATTTATTTGGTAATTTAAAAATCCTTTGTTTCCAACATTTACTTATATTTTTGTCATCACCCATGATGACCTTCTTTTTCCTGGCAACGTAACCCATGTCTCCCTTGGTTGGGGCATCCACTCTCCTTTTCTCATTCTGACATCGTTCATGAACCCCGAGTATCCCAAAATCCATGTACTGTTGATCTCTGATTTTGTTCACCTTGTTAGATTCTGGCACAATTTAACTCCATATCTAGTCGTCCCCCTGACACTAGATACAGTTTTACTGTTGCTGCCAATTCCCCTTCCAAATTCCCCAACCAAGGGTAGTGTTGAGTCTAACCGCATCTTGATTTTGTTCATGTTACCTATCAGTACCTAATCTCATCTTAGTAGATTTCATGAAGCCCTTTTCTTCTTGGAGTCTCGTCCCCTTTCTGTCGACATCAACATAGTTTCCATAAGGGAGACAATATATTGACTCTTATTACCTTTACAATGAATCTCAGATGACACAAAGAAAATCATCATTTCTCTTTGATTCATTTGACCCCCATAACATTCAACTTCAACAAAATATCATGTTACGGTGGGTCTTACTATGCGACTATTGCATTTTTTTTTTATACCAGCATAAGACCTATGAATTTGTTAGGCCATCAATGCTTACAAGTCATAGACACATTTTATAGTCGTCCTTTCCTCTCTTCAGAGTATGTTCACCATTCAGAATTTTCATATGTCATTATGAACCACTCTGGAGGGTGTTGTAGTTATCTACACCAGCATACATCTTCAATTGTCGTCTTACATTTTGGTTACATGACAGGAGCATGGGGCATTCCCGCCTTGGTTGTATACAATTTTTTTTTCTCCCTAGAGAAAGGTTTGGGTCCCATAGTTTTCCCTCTCCTTCTAATGGATTGATCTTGCGTTTCCTCTCAGCACTGTTCATTACAATGGCACTCTCAGTAGAAGAAACATTGATTTATTTTGGGTATACATATGCTCCTAACCTCACACATTAGGAGGCATATGTTATCACTAAAATTTCGTTCACAACATTGTACACAAATGGTTACAGAAATACAACAATTCCAACAAAAAATATTTCACTTGCAACACTAAAATAGATTTCAAAAGGAAAAAACTATACAATTGGGAATAAATTGACATGGGCAAAGTCACCAAAGGAAGCACGCACAATGCACAGGCCAACAAAGACTTTAGAGCACACAATACTCCAAATGAGTGAGTGTGTGCAAGAAAATCTGTGCACTCCTGTCAATGACTCATTTATGGTTCTTTTCATCCCCCCAACCACTTATGGACCAACTCCCAACCTGATTTGACCTCCATATCTAAGAGAAATCTGAATGGGCTACTAGTCAAGGACCAAAGGGTGCCCTAAAAGGCCCCTTGTTCACACCAAGAACTAATTACATTTGTCCTTGAAGAAATGATATAAATAATAGCCACAAGTGCACTAAGAAACCAATATATTCATAGTATTGTTATGTTTCCTCAATTATCCCTTGAGAATCCTCTTCTCTCCTTGGAGTATTCAAGCATCATTCCAATAAGCCATTCTACTCACCTCTTGATGGAATAGGCATTGATTTTCTTCACCATTTTCCATTTTTATTCCATTGTAAGAAGATCTCTCCATTAGGGAACTCAAGAGCCCTCCCAAAGAGGAACAGGGGACTCATAAGTCCTCATTTTTCTCTATGGTGTTTTTCCTACTAATATAGTTATCTGTTGGTGGCATTATCTTGGTCATTGTTTGATTGTTTATGGCTCTAAGTTTCTTATGTATTGTAACTTTTATTTCTTAGTTGTTTTAGTTTTTTTTATTTGTTTATTACATGTGTTTATATTATTTAATTCACTCATGAACTTCTATATTGTCTAGCAGGCCCAACTAGGCATGCAAGTGTTGTTTTTTTTCTCACCCAAGTCATAAAACCAACACAAAAATGTTCTCTCCACTCCAACATCGTTTCTCACACCTGCCGCAAATATAATTTTTTTAGAACCTATTCATATACAATACTCATCAATTTTTTTTGCAAAATATTGTCAAAAATACACTTGGTCACGACTTTTCTAAGCAGACAGAGTGACCAATTGTGACTACTTTGTTTGGTCGAGACCTATTTTGGTCGACAGTGCAATACCGATCGATACGATACTAGACGGTATCCCCTCCACTCTACTATAAATGCGACAGATCGCGACTTCCTTTATCACAGAGAGTGACTGAACCAGTCAATCGCTCCCCGCAAAGAGGTCTGTCACGACCACGCAGACTCAAAAATTTTGTGTCATTCCATGAATAAATAAATGCATAAAACATAAAAAATAAAGATGGGTTTTGTAATATGAGGTCCAATCTTTTGTTTGTGCGCTGATAGTTTCAGGATCTGTGGTTTCACTCTCCATAATCACTACTCCAAAATTGCACAAGAAAAGGGTTCTCCAAAGTTTCACAAAGGAAAATGGGTAAAATGAGGTAAAAAACCGATTTTTAAACCACATATAGCTTCATTGTAACCTTGTTATCACTATAAAATAGCTTTTTTTCTTCATTTTTGGATATTTACCATTTGTTTTTATCATGAAACCATATTCTAATATTATTTTTGTCAAGGACACTATCGACATAAGCTATGGAACCATTCTATGGACTCTCTTTTAAGCTATTTTTCAACTCCTTTAAAAAAAAAAGGTTTTCAAGTATGCTTGTATAATGGATTTGAAAACACATCCACCTGGTATAAGTTTACCAGTTTTTCATGCCATACATGCTATTTATGAAAAAGGAACACCCTATCCTGTATGGTTAGGAGAGTTCTCCTTCACATTTCTTAAAACTTTTTCAGGCCCAGGAGACTAAAATTTATGATAAAAGTACCCCCCTCGATTCTTCTTTAAGTTTTTCATACTCCCTAAAACTAAAAACACTGGTAAGCACAAACCTACCTAGGATCGAGAAAAATCCACAGGCAATTATATAGATTTTTCTTTATGATCTTTTCAAACTCTTTAAATAAGAAAAGGCCACCGATATTTCCTTCTTTGTACTCGTTAAAATTTACATCGAAGGACCCATTCGTGGGAACAAACCCCTCCTTCCTCACGTTCGTTAATAATACGTCGAGGGACTCATCATGAGATGAGATATTGTGAGCATGTGTTTTCCTCCTTCATCTTGTAAAACTAGAAAGAGGTACTCACTGATCACAGTGGGAAATTTTTAGAGGGTGTTAGCACTAGAAGTCACCTTCATATTGCATTGAAGGTAATCCCAATATACATCATTTTATATGTCACAGGTAATTGAGTTTTGAGTGGCCAAATGGAGAAAACTCAATAATAATAACATTCTAACTCATAAATCTAGACTAGCATGCACCAACCATTGACGTATTGAATCAACTTCAGTCAACAAGTTTACATAAGGGTTAGTAGGAGGAAGATTTAGTGATAAAGGTGCAGAGGTCTGCTATGAACATCAGATTTTCCAACAACCTAAGGAGGAAAAACTTAAACACAAGGTCCTCTTGGATTCAAATTTCAAGGAAGCTAAAAGAAATCATAATAGTACTCTAATCAAACATTTATCATAATACAATTAAAACAATCAATGTGAATCAATCAAACATGAACTCTCTTAGTATCAGAGGAAAATAAGACGGAGTAATAAAGTTGACTTAGATTAACCAAGATGTCTCAAAAACAAACACGTAACCAGAGAACCAGTTGTTCTCTATCAAAATATTACCATAGTAGGGAGCCTAGCTCAACCATTCAACCATAACAAAATATCAAAACTACCTACTTATACTCAGAACTGTCCACAACCACCAGGGGTGCACTCTGGCCATTGCATTGAAGGCTTTCCATCTGCATCTTCTTCTGTCAGACTACGAATGCATTCTTATGTCAGACACAAACTTAACTAAGAAGGGCCTTCAGGAAAAATCATCCATCGAGGGGGCTTCTGGCTGACAACTCTGTCTCTATAACTAGACCCTCCATGATTTCCATTTATGGAGTGAGCTGAAGTTTCAACCACCACTCCTTTTTCATTTGATATTTCTTCGCGCGATCACAATGAGGCTAAATTCCCAAGGGTCATTGTGTGTTGTTGGAGGATCTTTACTACAGGTCCTATGAAACCTGTGACATTCCTCTTTTGCGCTTCCAAAATATCGAGCCTCAGGCACCAACTCCTTCTTCATCACCCATTCATGCTTGTGACCTCGGGCGCTTCGAGCTTCGCCCCTTCAGGAATTTGCAATGTTTCTCATTTTAAAACTCCTGAAGTAAAACTCTCGGAGTGATAGATTTGATGACACGTGGCACTTGCTGATAAACGACTCAGATCTCTTTTGTTCCTTTGGGACTTCGGGCCTTCGGCCACAACTTTAACATTATTTCAAAATCCCAATTCTTGGGATAATTTTCTATCGTTGATCTCTCCCAATGAGATCTACGAACCTGATTTAATATTTTCTCGACTTGATCTCGGGCCTTTGCTCCAGCGCTAATCTTTGAATAACTTTGTACTTACGAATGTCCATGCATCATCGATATGATTTTCCTGATTGGATCTTTGTCTTTGAAAGAAAAACTTGTCTTCTTGCTTGATTCGAGTCAAGAATAGACTGCTCTGAATGTTTCACTTTGATGCTTCTTGTGCAGGCCGTGAACTTGGACAACCTGTTTCCCTTGACAACTATATGTGATAACATTTGGCTCCATAGGGGATGGCATGCTCCCTACAAGCTGCCAAGAACAAGCAATTCTAGATGCCTTATGCATTGGGCTATGGAGTCTAGCTCAAAACTTTCCCTGATGAAAACAAGGAAATATGTACACACTACTCTACTAAAAATGAAAAAAAACACATGGGATCCATAAGGAGCATATTTATGTACAATCCTATACTAACTGATATTTAAAAAGTGTTAGGTGAAATAAAACTTCGAACATAGCCACCCAGACTGTTTGGTGATAAGTTTCTTATCTTTACTGTGGTTGATCCTCAAAAAGGTAGGGAAGTATGATAGCGAAATGAGAACATGTCTTGGAATGTTTTCGATGGCCTTAAATGATGATAAGATGAATAATCCTGTAGGCTCTAATTATTTTTGAAAACATAGCTCCATATATGACCCCACAGGGTCACAAAATTTACAATGACGGGAGCTCAACTAGTAAGAAATTAGCTCTTGTTCTTCATTATTTCTCACCCATTATTTGATGCTCTCAGAGTGTACAAGTGGGTGGGGAATTGATGCAGGATGGTCAATCCCAGGTGATATTTTCTCGTTTATAGGCTCTGGACAAGAGATAAACTGCACATTTAGATCCTCCTTTTCATGCTTCTCTGGGTATTCTGCAGGTCCAGGATGGTTGATTTCCACTCAATGCATTTCCTTAATGAATAAAGGAAAAGGATCTATAGTGTGGTCTTGGAAATCTTTCATATCCATATTGAAATTTGATTCATAGCTGTCATATGTAGGCTTGCTACTCCCCAAGTCAACAAAATGTAAGGTAGGGATCTACTCATTTACAAGCTTGGGACAAGAGGTAGACTGCACATCTAGCACTTTCATTTCTCCTTCATCACTCTCCCAAGGATATGATTAATAATCATCATAAATAGGAACCAAGGAAAAGCTCCTCTCTTCATTATATTTTCTACTCCCTTGTTGTTGTTCCAAATCTGATTCATACTCAATATCTTCATGGTCAAAATATGAAACATACGAACAGTCTTCTTGCTTATGAACATGAAAAGTTTCAAGATATGTTTTCATATGAACCCCCTTGCTATACCTAATGCTATCTTGAATCTCTTCAACATATTCAAACATGTCTCTTAAAGATGGATATTTCCTCTCTCTCAAGAGAAGGACCAACTCTAGATGCTGAGCCATGACATAGTACACCATGGCAACAGTTTCTATGGGTCTGATCTCCATAGGAATACTATGATAAACACTGTAAAACCTCCTATTAAAGACACCCAAGACTTCTTATTCCCCTCTCCTGAAGGCATTAAACTCAAACTAGTATTGATCAAGGGATTTGTTCTCACCCCAACACTTTAAAAATGCATGGCATAGCTCAGTCTAAGAGCTAATATAACTGGATTCTAGACATCTAATCCACACAACAACATCTACATATAGGGAATGTGAGAAAACCCTCATGGTAACATCCTCATGAACAATCTCAAATTGATCAATAAATTTCTCAAAGGACTCCAACTGCCTCTCAACTGTAACATGATCCTTCCCAGAAAACCGAGGAAGATACTCAAAGGAATAAAGCGGATAAGGATGACGCTCAAGTGGTAGCCTTAATGGTTTAAACATATTGTCTCTAATCTTATCTTGAAAACTAGTGGGCTGAATATGAGGTTTAACAAGAAGATGGATATGCTCGACAGTAATAACATAAGGAAATGAGATCTGAGAAGGCTTTGAATCATTTTCAACCCTCTAAAGGCTACAAGGGTGATCAATTTCACGAGGAAATCCAATACAAATCTCACTTTTATGCATAGGTTGAGGTGAAGACAGAAGATCAACATCTACAACACAAGAAGAGGGCATGTCTTCTTCTTCCAAGGATGGAAAAATAAAGGAAGGATTATTATCATCTGAATAGACAAAGAAGAGGATAATCCCTTTTATATGTAAAGGGAAAGAGAGAAATGAGATGATAAAGAAAAGCAAGATTTCATGAACAAAGCTCATAAACTGATACTTGGTCTTCCCCTTCGGTATGGTAATATTTATGTCAACATGGTCCTCCCCAGTGGAGTCTTCGATTGTGGAGTCACCAAGTGCAAGTTGAAATCTTCAATGGTTCTGATGTCTGATGCACCTTCAAAACCAGAAGCTCATTGTCATTCTATCCCAGGGAAAAGTATTCAATTTGTTCCCCGACAACGAAGCCATAAATGTTAGCACTAGAAGTCATTTTCAGATTGCATTAAAGGTAAGTTGAGTACCCATCAATTTATATGTCATAGGTAATTGAGTTTTGAGTGGTCAAATGGAGAAAACTCAATAATAATAGCATTCTAACTCAGAAATATGGACTAGCATGCACCAACCATTGAGGTCTTAAATCAACTTTAGTCAATAAGTTGGAGTAAGGGTGAGTAAGAGGAAGATTTAGTGAGAACGTTGTAGAGGTCAACTATGAACATCATATTTTCCAGCTGCCTAAGGAGGAAAAACTTAAACACAAGGTCCTATTGGATTCAAATTTCAAGGAAGATGAAAGAAATCATAACAATACTATAATCAAACATTTATCATAATACAGTTACAACAATCCATGTGAATCAATCAAACATGAACTCTCTCAGTATCATAGAAAAATAATATGGAGTAAGAAAGGTGACTTACATTAACCAAGATGTCTCAAAAATAGATACATAACGAGAGAACTAGTTGTTCTCAATCAAAATATTACCATAGCAGGGAGCCTAGCTCAACCATTCGACCATAAAAAAATATCAAAACTACCTACTTATACTCATAAATGTCCACAACCACCAGGGGTGTGCTCTAGCCACTGCATTCAAGGGTTTCCATCTGCATCTTCTTATGTCAAACTGCTCATGCATTCTTATGTCAGATGCAAGCTTAACTCAGCATCGGACTTCAGAAAAAATCATCCATCGAGGGGGCCTCTGGCTAAAAAAATTGTCTCTACAACCAAACCCTCCATGCTTTCCATTTATGGAGTGATTTGAAGTTTCAACCACCACTCCTTTTTCATTTACTGTTTCTTCTCAGGATCGCAACGAGGTTAAATGCCTAGGGGCTGTTGTGTGTTGCTGGTAGCTCTTTACTGTAGGCCCTATGAAACCCGTGAACTTCCTCTTTTTATCTTTCAAAATATAAAGCCTCATGTGCCAGATCCTTCTTCATCACGCTTTCATGCTTGTGACCTCGGGGGATTCGGACTTCAGGCCTTCAGGAATTTGCAATGTTTCTCATTTTAAAACTCCCGAAGTAAAACTCTGAGAATGACATATTTGATGATGCGTGGCTCTTGATGATCCACTATTAAATTTGAATGTTTATGCAACGAAGTAGAGATGAATTTTCATCGACATAGAGTCATTTTTGCGACTAAGATAAAAAAAAAAAATCGTTGGAATTCATTCGTCGGTCTAGCGACTAGAAAAAGAAGCTTATTCACAATAGGGAAATTTTCGGCTAGCGACGAATTTTATTCGGTCAAATGACTAGTATTAGTCGGAAGAGTGACCAAAACAACCCTGGCAAACTTAGTCAATAAACCACTATGAGTCGTTAGAACAACGAATATTAGTCGCTAGAACGACGAATATTAGTCGCTAGAACGACCAAACCATCAGTTAAAAAGGTCAAAAGAAGGAGGATCAGTTAGTCGCTCATTGAATATCAACGAACAGGTTGGTCACTCTAGTGACTAACTGGTTGGTCACTAGAGAGACCAATTGGCTATACTAGTGACGAATAGGTTGGTTGCTAAAGCGACCAATATTGGGTTTTTTTTTTTTTTAAATTATGCCATCCACACAGAATCTATGCAAATCTGACCTACATGAGCATTCTTTAATAAAAAAAATGAAATGGTCCATGACTATAAGATTGACTAACATATATGTAATAAGGAAACATGTATAGGTTTTGGAAGTCATACCATTTTGAAAAATGTAATGGGTTCAAGAAACAACACTTCCAAATTTACAAGAAACAAGAAGATGATGTATTTGTATATAGATGTATGAGTAGGAAGAAATATTTATACATACATAGTGCGTAGATAGATGTATGGACAGGTCTTACTCTGTAAGTAAGAACTTATGAACTGTTTTTTTCTCAATATTTTTTTCAGAAAATGCACCTTATATTACTTCAAATAAACAATAGAGTTACAACAAATAGACTCTTAAGTTACAGTTATAAGGATTTATTCATTGTCTTCCAATTTTAAAACTCACGTAATTAGAATGT
>JASDQU010946350.1:0-29266 GCA_032191745.1 Picea mariana | reverse complement strand
TGGACATAACTACTCCAAAACAGGCCCAGGTTCACTCTTTTCAATTGTTGTTTTATTTACTCAAAGTCTGGTAGAATTCTGTTGTAATTACAGTGTGGGAAAATCTATCCAACTTCTGAAATTGCTATGTTAGTTCCAGACTTAATAAAATACTCAATCCCTATATCTATTTCTTGTGCCACTTCTTGTAAAGTTTCATATTGCAAAAAGAATTCAAATTTTACTTTTACAACATTAGAAGATAATGATCTTGACATAATAGTGCACAATCAGACTTGGATCAAATTCAGAAATATGAGGGTATAACAAGATATCTCTCTGGTTGGTACCTTATAAACTTCCCTTGAAGGTGATATCTCATATATAAAATTTACTCAGGTTGAAGACATACTAAGTCTGAATAGGAAATATGAGATATTCTTCAGGAGAGTATATTACAGTGGTATCAGAGAATGTTCCTCCCTTAGCCATGGGGATTTGGAAGTTAAAATAATTGGAGACTGAAGGAATAGGGAGGATAGGCATAGCGTCACCCACAAAAGGAAGAGATACAAGAGTCGAGAATCTCCATTGGACAGGGAAGAACTAGTTCAGGAATTAGAAGCTCAACCTAAGGTAAATAAGGTAGATAAGGGTGAAGACATCATGAGCAACAAAGATGAACATGATTTCAACAGTCTTCTCAGTGCATTGAATGATTTGGCCAGGGGCCAGAAAGAAATGATGGATTTGATGGGGCAAATGGCAGTTAACACCATGGGGAGTCAAGAAAAGAAAAATGATAACAGTGAAAGGGATTCTAATAATGGGGAAGGAATCCATTCTCGCACAACCATGCAAAGCCACCCCCATTTGTACACCAGGACACCCAGGCCTACCATGCCTCAATTCCTTGATAATGATGCATCAAGGAGAATGGAGTAGATTGATCATAATATACCCTCTAGAGCTTATTTGGAGGAGTATCAAAGATTGGGATATGATTTTCAGGTTGCCATGTTCTTTCATGATTTTTGGCACTTAAAAAGAAAGAATAGGCCTAGGGGGGCCAAGGGGACGATGTCCCAAAACATGGAGTTACAATGCACATTGGGAAAAGTGACCATTCCAAACTTTGATGGGTCATCAAACTGCACTGCTAGAGCATGGGCGTAGAAGTTGGACACTTATTTCCATCTCCACAAAATAGCTGAAGATTATGCTATTCAACTTTGCAAAAAATTGAATAACTCTCTATCTTTGGAAATGGGGTTCATGGGACTAGATGGAAAAAAAAGTGTTTTTACATGCTATGAACCATTATCCACCCAATATCGTGTCATCTCACAGTATGGAGGTAGTGATACGACATGGAGACATAGAGTGGGAAGTGCTACATTTTTTACATGGAGCCACTAGATCATCCTCGACAATATGCAGACAATATTCAGGTATTTATTCACAAACATCAGAAGGTTTTTGATGACATTCCTCCAGGAGTACCCCCAGATAGATAATTTGAACATATTATAGAATTAGAAGAAGTGGTTCAATCTATCATAACCAATCCTTACCGCCACCCCAAGATGTACAAAGACGATATAGAAAAAACCATCAAGGATTTGTTAAATATTGGTCACATTCGGCCTAGTTCTAGCCCTTTTTCCTCTTCAGTGGTATTGGTTAAGAAAAAGGATGTTTCCATGAGGATGTGCATTGACTACCGATCACTTAACAAGAAAACCATAAAGAGCCTATATCCAATTCCGAGGATCAATGAACTGATGGATGATTTGAGGGGAGAAAAATATTTCACGAAGATTGATATTCATTCAGGGTACCGCCAGATTCGAGTTTGAGAGAAACAAATTAAGAAGACTACCTTCTGACGCCATTATGAGAATTATAAGTTCATGGTTATGCCGTTTGGGCTAACCAATGCCCCTGCTACATTCCAGTTTTGCATGAACCATGTGTTCAATAAGCAGTTGAGGAAATTTTTGTTGGTCTTCTTTGATGATATTCTCATTTATAGCATGGCTTGGAAGGATCATCTCAGTCATTTTCATGAGGTATTGGTGATTTTGGAGGAGTAGTAGCTCTACACGAAGGAGTCGAAATGTGAGTTTTCCATGACTCATATGCTTTACTTGGAGCACGTGATCGGGGAAAATGGTGTCCAGTTCCACCAGGAGAAAATCAGGGAAATTATAGAGTGGCCCACCCCTAGAAATTTGACAGAACTAAAAATCTTCCTAGTGCTCTGCACTTATAATAGAATTTTTTTAAGGGATTCTCACAGTTGATGGAACCTCTTATAGATCTCACTAAGAAATGAGCTTTCAGTTGGACAGATGAGGCACAGATGAAATTTGAGAAAATGAAACAGGTAATGAGTTCATGCTCTGTGCTAGCCTTACCAGATTTCACTCAACCATTTGTGCTTGAGTGTGATGCTTCAGAGATAGGGATAGGAGTCATTCTAATGCAAAATAATCATCCCATTGCTTTTGAGAGCCACAAACTTAGGGAGCATGAGTGGCATTATTCAATATATGACAAGGAGATGTTGGCCATTATGCATGCATTAGCCAAATTCAAACAATACTTGGTGGGGAACAAGTTCAAAGTGAAGACATATCATAATAGCCTGAGGTTCCTCATGGAGCATAAATAATTGAGTGAGAGGCAACATATGTGGATCAGTAAAATTCAAGCATATGAGTTTGAGATTGAATACGTGAAGGGAAAGAAAAATGTGGTGGTCGACGCCCTTTCCAGAGTACCATCCACTCTCTCCCTCATGGATATTTTAGTTGATTGGAAAGATCTCCTCTTCATAGAATTCTCCAAGGATAGATTTGCTTGTGATATCCTAGACAATCGGATCCAAGATGATCGGTACCGAGTTATGGATGACATCATTTATTACAAAGACATGATCTATTTAGTACCAGAATCTCACACGAAGGAAAAAATCATGCAGGAAACTCACAATTCACCTTTGGTGGGACACAATGGGTACTTGAAAACCTACAGGAAGATCAGGGAAATATTTACATGGAAATCCCTCAAGACGGATTTGTTAAGATTCATGAGGGAATGCAAAGTATTCCAACAGAACAAAGTGGAGCATACTCAACCAGCCAGATTACTTTAGCCACTTCCCATCCCAGAAAAAAAATGGGAAGGCATCTCTATGGACTTCATCACAGGGTTTCCCCAGGTGTAGGGAAAATATTGTATTCATGTGGTGGTCGATAGGATCACGAAGTTTGCACATTTTTTTTCCATACCCTCCAAATATTTCGCAGCACGGGTAGCATAGTTGTTCTTCAGAGATGTATTATGATTGCATGGGTTGCCAAAAACTATTGTCAGGGACAAAGATAGCAGGTTCATGGGACGATTTTGGCAAGAGATTTTAAGGTTAGTTGGGACAGAACCGAAACCTATCACGATCTACCATCCTCATACGGATGAGCAGACCGATATTGTGAATAAATGGCTTGAAGGCTATCTGAGGAATTATGTGTTAGGCCAACAAAAAGTCTGGATAAAGTGGATACACTTGGGCGAGCACTGATACAATAAAAGCTATCACATGTCAATTAAGATGACACCCTTTCGAGATTTGTATGGATATGATTCACCTACATTTGTGGATTGAGTGTTTGGAGATAACAGAGCACCTAAAGATAAAGAATGGGTTCAGAAGAGTCAAGATATTCTACGAAGCCTTAAGAGAAATTTGCAAATGGATTAGAATCAACAGAAGGTCTATGTAGATAGGCATCGGGTGGAACTTAGATTTGAGGTCAAGGACTTGGTGTACCTACGTCTATATCCCTATAGGAAGTTGTCACTTAAGATGAAGGGGGCATAAAATTGAAACCTAGATTATACGGACCCTACAGGATTTTGAGGCGCATAGGAGAGGTGGCATATGAGCTAGAGATTCCAGAGGGATGAAAAATACATAATGTCTTCCATGTTTAATGTCTCAAGAAGGGATTGGGACATCATATCACTACCTCTACTGAGTTACCACCATTGGATGAAGAGGGGCAGTTGATTTTGGTTCATGAGGAGATTTTGGAGATCAGGGAGCAAAAGATAAGGAACTGAACTGTGAGGGAGTACCTTGTCAAATGGAAGGATTTTCCTACCAAGGACGCTACATGGGAAGGAGAGCAGGTACTCCAACATCCGGGATCAAAATTTCTTGAGGTAAAGAAATCTTGGGTGGGGAGGATTGTAATGTCCTCATATGCCTAATCTCTCTAAGAGAAAATTCTGCTAGCCTAATTGAGTTCCCGCGGGCTAGGGAAGAAAATAATCAAGGGAACATGAAGAATGAAAAAAAATTCAAGTGGGGTTATTATCCCACATTCATAAGAGAAGGAAATAAAATCTCAAGTTAGAAGTATAAAAAAAAGGGGATAGGAGGAGTCTACCATCCATTCTTACACTGCTTATTGAGAAAATAGATTTGGAGAGCTCTTGGAGAGTTTTGTAGGGTTTTTGGAAACCCTCATCTTGATTTTCTGATTTCGTTGTTAAAACCATAAACGATAGTCGGATTCAGAGCGGGATCATACAAATCTCGACATTGTTCACTATCCAATGATTTTTTGAGCTTATTTGAGGAAATTTCTATGGTGTTTGCAGGTGCAGATTTGAGCTTATTTGAGGAAATTTCTATGGTGTTTGCAGGTGCAAATTGTGCATTACTAATGGAAGAAACCAAGTCACAGGTCGAGCTGCAGTATTTTGTATTGGGGGAGATTTGTCTTTATATGAAAGGCATTTCTGAAGCTTGAACATTGAATCCTAAGTTTCTTCTCCTCTGGAATGATTTCTTTTGCAATCTGGGTGAGTTTCCCTTAGATCTTGGCGCTCTCTTCATTCTTTTGTTGAGGGAATTCGAGCTATGCTACAGGGCTAATATCTACTTCCAAGGGGACGAGTATGCTATTGGGAAAGGGGCACATTCCATCCCTTTCTATTCATTTTTGTTGGAGCTGTGAAAATAGTGTATATCTGGGCACACTTTCTCTTGTTCCCATAAGGAAGATCGTTTCCATTTCTACTTATAGTTAAGCTGAGACCAAAGATTAGTGTATGCTCTTTAATCTTCTCTTATTGGTCAAGAAAAATCACTCCATCTGCTAAGGGACAATCCATCGTTGTTGTTAAATGCAATGATATTATTCAAGTCGGAAGTTGATTGTGGGGGGAATTCGAGCTACGGGAAAGAGTCCTCTCTGATATATAACCTGAAATTATATTATTATCTGGATGAGAGCTACACCAAAGGGGTACCAAATATTCCATATTTAGGACTTCCATTATTATCTCTTGCTACTATTATTTATGTATGCCTCTTAGAATTCACCATTGTGGATAGAACTACTCCAGAACATCCCCAGGTTCACTCTTTTCCATTGATGTTTTATTTACTCAAAATCTAGTAGAAGTATGATGTAATTATAGTGTGGGAAAATCTATGCAACTTCTGAAATTGCCATGTTAGTTCCAGACTTAATAAAATACTCAATCCCCATATCTATTTCTTGTGCCACTTCTTGTAAAGTTTCATATTGCAAAAATACTTCAAATTTTACATTTACAAAATTAGAAGATAATGAGCTTGACATAACAGTGCACAATCAGACTTGGATCAAATTCAGAAATATGAGGGTATAACAAGATATCTCTCCCGTTGGTATCTTATAAATTTCCCTTGAAGGTTATATCTTAGATGTAAAATTTACTCAGGTTGAAGACCTACTAAGTCTGAATAGGAAATCCGACATATTCTCTGGTAGAGTATATTATAGAAGCTCTGTATGATCCACTGAGGTGGAGTTACTTGCCAGAAATAATTTTCAAGATGAGCGTAGCAACGACCCATTTGAGTTCGAAAGAATTTACATCAACTTTTTAGCGGATCGTTGCTTGATCGAATCAATATTGAGAGACGTGGATGGGTCCGTCATGTATTTCATGGTGGACGACATCCTGCGTGTTTTGGCAATACAAATCGCTGAGCGGGAAGAAAATTTCACAGCGTTGACTGAAAATGAATGTCCAGGGGCCTCTCGGTTTTTCTTGATCTGCAAATCCAAATCTCAGAGAGATTCCAAGAAAAGCGATTAAGAGTATGGTCTCCCTTAAGATTTTTTTTTGAATGGGACGTCCCTCTGGTCATTGTCAGAGAGTGTGGGGTGTTTGAAACAGTTGGTATGCCTAGGGTTGGTAGGGGTACCCAATGCTGGGATGCCTGCGTCACTTATAGATCTGGTAAGCCTGGAAGTCCTTAGAAGAACTACTATTAATGGAGGAAGGCGCATTGCCCTCACTTCAAATATTCACCATATTGTTATGTGAAGAATTAAGGTTGTTTCTAGAAAGTTGTTTGGATATCAAAATAATTCAAAAAATAAAGATTATGAGGGTGTTCAAAAAAGAAGAATTTTGAAAAAAATCAAAATAACAAACAAAACAATAGAAGTAGTAACAAAGATTATAATAGAGGTTATAAATATTTTAGAAAGATGGATTCAAGTGGAAAATATAAGATAACATTATTTTTATAATGAATTTTGGTTTATTTGTTTTTTTTATTTTCTTACAAGAAATTGGGGAGAGGACCGGGTACACCTGAACTTTAAGGTTATGTAATTTTTACATGAAGTCAATTTAGACTTCCAATTTTTCACCATATATACATTAGCACGTTTCTTACCTTCATATTTCCTCTCAATGTATGATGTGTTCAAAATAGTTCCATGAAGTTTCAAGGAGTTCAAAATAGGTCATTTTAAACCCTAAAGTAATGGTTGATAATTGAATACACTAGTGATTGATTGGTAACTTGTCATATGGTGGATATGACTTAAAATTTGAAATATTTACATTATTTCAAAATGTAGAACACATTTTTTGTAACAAATAGTTTTAAAAACAATAAATATTATTTTAATATTAAGACATTTGACAATGACATAACATTGAGATGAAAACGACATGCACATAAAGGCACTTTCATAAATATTTTATCATATTTAATTTTTCAAATATAGTTTTAAATTCAACCATGTTTGGGTTCCACTCTCACAACTTCCCTCACAACTATTGGATCTTCTCAGCTTATGTATCCTCTCTCATATTTGGAGATATATAATTAATGTTCCATCATCTTAAATTTGATTTATTGAAAATAAGTAATAAGAAATACTTAATAAAATAAAAATGGAGAATGTATTAATATTGGACCTTCTCACCTTATGTATCCTCTCCTATATTTAGAGATATATAATTAATGTTCCATCATCTTAAATTTGATTTATTGAAAATAAGCAATAAGAAATACTTAATAAAATAAAAATTGAGAATGTTTTAACAGATTTTAATAGATTTTGAAAATTTTTATAGATTTTTTAAGTGAAAATATATACACCTACATGGAAAGAAAAATATGAATGTTATATTTTATAAATTGTTTAAGTGAAAATATGTACACGTATATGGAAAGACAAATATCAAATATAGACACGCTCTTCTACACTATTGGGAAAGAAACCAAAATTGTGTACATAAAAACATATATTAGGATTTGCAGTTTTTTTATAATAATGTAATTTTGAATGGTATTGTTTAAAATAAACAAATCTTCCTTTATAGATTTATAGATTTTTTAAGTGAAAATATATACACCTACATGGAAAGAAAAATATGAATGCTATATTTTATAAATTGTTTTAAGTGAAAATATGTACATGTATATGGAAAGACAAATATCAAATATAGACATGCTCTACACTATTGGGAAAGAAACCAAAATTGCGTACATAAAAACATATATTAGGATTTGCAGTTTTTTTATAATAATGTAATTTTGAATGGTTTTGTTTAAAATAAACAAATCTTCTTTTGAGCCAAGCTAATGGAACATGCAATCTTCATTACTCAAAAAATGATGAGAAATTTGATTTAAGGACTAGGCATAAAGTAATTTATTATTAAATAAACTAGATTGAATGTGTGTGAGAGACAAATTTTGAATGGTCTATGTTTAAAATAAAAAAATTGCCTTTGAGCCAAGCTAATGAAACATGCAATATTCATTACTTTGATTGAATTATCTAGGTGGATATAGGTGGTCACCCACCTATTCCAACTTGCTCAAAACAGTCATTTGACAATTTACTATTTTTAGCAGTTTTTCGGTTATTAATTTTCGGGGCCATTTTGAGGGCCTAAATGAAGTTTTTTTGGGACGAAGAACCTCAATAATAATGGAAAGCTCTGATTGAGCCCCCAAAATGAATCTCCTCGATGATACCTTTCCAACGAGCTATCGTGCGCCCCAAACAGAGATCATATGCCAAAGTTACGCCCCGAGGAAATTGATACACCAAACTACCCAAAACGGGGTCCACAAAACTGTTGGATTTTCATCTTCCATGGTTTGGGTTTTGGATTTTATTTATGCTAAAGAGGAGTTTAGAGCCTCTTTTTAATCATATTCTTTCAAATGTGAGTAGACGTCACATCTCTTCTCAGAGATAATATTCCACCATTCTAGCATGTCTTTCACTCTGTATTTCTACAGTTTTGTACATTTTGCTCATTAATAGAAATTGTGTATTACTGTATATTTGTGCCTACTATTATATTTATGATATATCTCTATTATATTATTATATCTCTTTCAATATCTCTATCTATTTCTGCGTTATATCTCCTCTCTCATTTCGTGCTGAAAATAATCTGGATCAGTGGTATCAGAGCAGGTTGCTCTTGATTGTTTTTTCAATGCATGTACCCGACGAGGTCCGAGTATAGAAATTTGGGTCTCGAGCTTGTATCAATTGAGGATAATCCCTCTCACATGCCAAAGAATCCCTCCATGGTAGAAGAAAATGAAAATGACAGAGCAGACGATTTTATTAATCTGTTTCTTGAGCAAGCGCTCACGCGACAAAGGGACGAAATGATGGAGAATTTTTCCCACATCCTTCAATGCTTGTTGATAAAAATCAACATGTCTTCATCAAGCGACCACTTTGGAGGCACCTTTACTTTCAAGGTACAAGTTAATTTTGATATTCCCGTATTTGAAGGATAGATAAATGCAGATGCCCTAGAAAAATAGTTAAATATGCTAGAAGGTTATTTCTCTATTCACAATTTCTCCGATAGGGAAAAGATCACCTTTTCACTCCTTATTACACATAAAAATAGCTCACTTTGACAATGTCACACTCTCATTGTGGCAAGTGTTGTCAATGTCTCACTTTTGTCGCAAGTTTCATAAGTTTCACATTCTCTTTTCATAAGTGTCACATCACGAATGAAACCATAAAAACACTTGATACAACCCCTAAAACATGTTAGAAGAAGATGCCCCATCATTTGACAATAGAAACACGTGTTTTTCTATGGGAAGTTTTCATCTTGGAAACTTTTGGGAAGATCAACACTCCCCTTCTCATACACAGGGAGTGCTAGCACTCTTTTTCCATCTCATAGGGTGCATTGTAGTGCTCTATTTCCCATTCTAAGGGAGTGTCGAGTTGGTTGAGGAAATCTTGGAAGAAATCTCATTTTATTCTAAAGACAACTATGGATGGATCAAGTTGGTTTGGATTGAATCTAAATCCTGGGATGCATCTAAGGGAGATATCACAACTACTGGAACCATATCCTCAACTAATTCCAAATATATCCAAGGTGGTTGATACTCTCAAATCCTATAAATGGAGGCATTCTCATGGTGAAAAAGGAGCAAAAAATTGACAAAGCATTGTTATTTTGATTGTGGATATTTCGAGCAAGGGTGGGATGAGGAGGAATTGGAGAGGTTGTTGCAACATCATCTGAAGAATATAATTTTCCTTTTGAAGTTCTCATTAATATACTTGGCCTATTTCCTTCTCGTATGTGTTTGCATGTGCTTGTCTATGCTTGTCTTAATCTTCATAAATCGATTGATTTTATCTAATCCATTAGAGTAGGAGATAGTCATTTGTTCGTTGTTGTCCATTGTAGGTATTGCTTGGAACTCATGGATTGGAGAATCTTGGAAAAACTTCGTAAGTGAGGTACATCATACTTCCCCTCATTCTCTCTTTTTCGATGGATAAAATGATTCTATAGGAATGGTAGTGTCCAAAGGTAGTTTTTTGTCTTGGTAGAGGACTCTGTTCTCCAAGGGAATGTTCACATGTCCACAAGGGAATATTTCTGTAAAATAAATTGGTGACTCCTCTCAGGATCAAATTTTCAGTTTGTTCTTTCCTTAGGTTCATTCGTGACCTTTTCCTATCCTTAGATCCCATTTGTTGATTTAATCTATCCTTACATTTTTTTGTCTTTGCTAAGTTGTCTCATAGAGCCTCTTAGTGAATTTCCCTGAGGTACTGATATTTATAAGTTTTTCTCAATCTTTCCTTAGGACTAGCGCCCCTCTATAGGTTAAGTCATAGCATTTTTTCTTAATCAATGCTCCCCCAGAGTCTATTAGAGAGCATTGTTGCACTCTAGTGCTTTGGTTACCAAAGCGTCGATTTTTCTTCCTTTAAAAAATTGTAGTCTTTCTTGCTTGCTGGGCAAAGTCCTTGGATATTTTTCTCTGACTTAGATCTTGTCCTATGTTTGACTCAAACTTGCTACTTTTCATTTTTTAGTCCTTATTATTGAGTTTGTTTTGTCTCTACTTACTGCAAAATCAATCGTTCTCTCTCAAACTTGGTTTCTTTTTTCTTCTCTTCTCGATTATCTGATTGATTGGAGGTTTTCATAAGGAAGGTCATTGATCACAATATTGTTTTCCTTATCTTTGATCCATTATTCAATTTAGGAAGACTATAAAGTGTGGATTTTGGATTCTTAGTGTTTTTGCTTTGAGTGAATAGTTTGGTAGTTGTTATTTTTTTGATCTCTTGTTTATTGCTGAGAGTGTCTTTGTTTGTATACTTTTTCTTCTTCTTTTTCAAACTATAATAGTGAACCTTTTTCATTATTAGAGAAAGAACGAAGTATTATATGAACATTTTAGTTTGTATCTACAATCAAACAGAGAAATATTTAAATGCGTTGATTTTGGATATTAAAAGGGTCTTCTTTATAATTTGACAATTGTTTGAATTCTTATTGAGAAGAAAATAGTATAAAATTTTGCATTCTTGAGTGTTTGTTAGTGACGAAAGAAAATAAACTCTTCTCCCTCCCATAGCTAGAAGTTCATTGAAAAGAAAGTTTTCACATCATTCTTTTTACCTTTTTTGGGAGTCAAGTCTCAAACATCATCATTTTCACTATCATTCACCCTTGTATAACAAACATCCATGAAAATGAACGCTAATTAAAATCAAACTAGAATTTTTTTTGGGGGGGGGATCTTTACACAAACAATAGACTAGGACTAGAGATTTGGAATAGGCTGTGAGAATAACCCTCAAAATAATTCAGGACAAACACAGAATCTTGTGATAGGGAGAGAAAATCCAACCTTCGTATAAGCATAGTTGGTATCCCCCTCTCACACATGGGTTAAACACGAGGTCGCGTGTGGGAGAGAAATGAAGATTATCCCTCCAAGGCTTAACCAATCGTATTAGTACGATCATATATTGGGGATTATTCTTGAGGATCAACTGTTTTCAATTGGTCTCAGAGCTTCATGAATTCCAAAAATGTTTGGGGTCATATGGATGTTATGAGTCCATTTGTCCTCAATTCTCTTGAAGAATTTTGGACTTGATATCACGCCCATACATTCATAATCGACTATCGACTGTACCCGTCCATAGGCTGACTACAATTTGGTATCTTTAGCGGCCATAATATTTAGGGTCCTTACACGAGGTGACGGTGAAGGGAAGTCTTTGTTGTACTTGGAACAGATGTTGGTCAAACTCACTTAGGCTCCTTGGAGGGTAACCCATAGGTAAATCTATGAGGAAAATTGCACCAAAGTGTAATTATGTTAAGGAGGCCTCCAACGTAACTGGTCCACTCGCTCGTATTCTAGCCCCTTCTCAATTTTATCACACGATGTTGGATTTCATCACCAACTAGTACATTCATTGAGAGAAGACATTGTTTTGCTTGTTGGTTTTCTAGATTTTTTTAGCGAGTGTTGTTTGTTTACTTTAGTTTTCCTTAAAAATTGATGTTGTGGTTGATAAAGGTCTTCGTAGATCATGTAGGATGAAAGGGTTTCCTCCAGAAGGTTATGAACCCCTACCTCCTAACTCACCTGAAGACACTTACTATGAAGAGGTCGAAAACCATTCAGACGTTGGAATTGTTGCTACTCCTTTGCTAGAAAATCCTGAGAGATATTTAGTTACGGTTCAGGAAGGTTCCACCTTTCCTGTAAAACCAAATTTGAAAATTCCTCTCGATCCACTCCTTGTCCGATCGGACTTCTCAGGTAACATTTTAGTAGAATATCACCGTAGCCTACCGTCAAGTCCATATAATCAACTAGATATGGAACCTATACAACCAAATTTCAACGAAGAATACACTACCCATGTTTGCTCTACTGAAATGGTAGATCCACAACAAACTCACGTTCATTCTATATGGAGAACCCCATCGGGATGAGACCTTTATGAAAATTTTATTTTAGTCAACCACCCTTTGACCCTCCACATACATCTACCTCCGTTGGTGCAGAGGCAAGGCCGTCAGATCAACCTATCGACCATATCGTTGAACAAATAATAAATATTGCTACCACTTCAGGACAAGTTCAAAGTGAAACAAGAGTCATGTTACCTAGTCATTTGCAAAGTACCCTGATGGTTACACCTACCATCCGTCTTCAAGAAACAACTTCATATACTCCACAAAACCATGTTGGGACACCTTCACATCAAAGGATGAAAAAACATACCACACAAAAAATCCCAATTGTAGTAGAAATCCCTACTGGGGGGGAGACCCCCATTTAGTGTAAAAATCCCTACCAGGGGGAAACCGTCCTTCAACCCACCAATTTCGACTGGGGGGAAATCCCCTCTTACTTGTCAAATCCCAGTTTCTACCCAACCGATGGCAATGGGGCAATTTCAAGTTTTGTTCACCACAAACCCCCCACAATCCTGGGGACCACCCTAGGGAGGTTTGTTTCATCAACCACATCAGGGAGGGCCATCAAACCCCAACCTGCAAGGAGGAATCCTAAATACCAATCCTTCTGGATTACATTCTGGACAACCCTTCCCAGGGGTCTCGAGTCCCAACTGGGCTCCTCAAGTCCAACCATCTTTTCTTGTCCAAGGGAAAATTCCTTACCCTCCTCAAGGTCAACCTGGTTACCCCCCTCAAGGGAAAACTAGTTATCTGCCTCAACATAGTCAAGTGAACTATCCTCCCCTGGGTTACATTGGTTATCCTTCCTAGGGCCAAATAGGTTTCCCCTCTCCTTTTATGAAAATTCCTCAACAAATGAATCCTAGTTTTGTTGGTCAACATCAACAGCATATGGGAGGACTTGTTGGCTACAACTATCAAACACAACCAGTTTATGGTCCTACTGGTGTTCCTATGCCACACCAATATCATCCTCAAGTCAATAAACTTACCATTCTTGGCCACTCTCGATCTACTAGATCTATCAATATTAACCAATGATCCCATATTACACTCCCCTTTTTGGCAATTATTCCTTCCAAGTTACCTTCTAATATTATGAAATTTGACGACAAACATGGTGAAGACCCTAATAACCATGTTATGACCTTTCATTTGTGGTGTTAATCAAATTCACTAATGGATGATTCTATCGAGTTAGGTCTTTTCCAACGTACACTTACGTGTTCAATGGATAAACGGTACATTGCATTACAATGCGAGACTTTTCAATAGTTTAATTCACTTTCCATGGATTTTCTCACTCACTTCCAATTACCTATCTGCTACAAAACCTACACAAAACTTTTGACCTGCCTTCGTCAGACCAACTCTGTACATATTTCTGATCATATTCATGAATGGAGACGATGATGATGGTTGATCAAAGCAACCATTCCTGGCCAATTACTGGATGAATGGTTCACCAAATCTCTTTTACCTCCTATTGTTCGCGACATAGGCATGGGTGGTGTCGTTACAGAAGAGGAAGCCATTTCTCGTGCCCAATATCTAGATTTGGTTTATTTCCAATCTTGTACTTTGTATGAATTGATTCCAAACTCTCCTTGTCCATCAATAGACCCATCAAAACCATCCTCCATTGCTCATGCGGATGGACTTATCGTTTCCATCAAAACTCAGTCTAGTTCACAATCGAACGACATAACCAATCGTTCAGTCACTACCCCCACTACCGGTTTGACTCCACTCTCATCAAACTCCACCCCAACTCAATTATCTGAGGTGAATGTGGTTCAATATGCTTCTCCACAATAGTCAAGGGGGGGGGGGAATAAAACTAAGAATAAACCTAAGAAAATCAATAATCAAACCAAAAATCCAAAAACACAAGAACAACCACCTGCTACTGAGAAGAAACCACAGTGAAAACCGAAATTTCCATGTCTCATCTATGGTGAATATCACTACACACAAGACTGTCCCCATCAAGATGAAGTTGATAAACTTTTTAAAAGAAATTCTCAACCTTCTCTATTGGCACATCCTTTTCCACAACAAGAGTCATTGGCTACACAAAATCCTACACCTCCAACAACAGGTAACCCAAATCCTCCTCTTAATGAGGAAGCTTCATCGAGAGCACACATTTACATGTTTAATGGGATATATTTGACCACTCTTACTACGAAATATGACACAACACCAGGTAAACCCGATAAGGAAAAACTAACTACTGGAACTACACCAGATCCACCTTCCACTTCAGTTACTCCTTCAATTGGATTGCTCCAGATTGAGAAACCAAGTTTTGACTCTATTCTACTTCGACCCAAGAGTACAATCTGAAAGTCAACCTTTAATCCTAATTCATGTATTGCTCAAAACTACAACATTGTTGAAGATTTGGCCCAATCACCTTACACTATGTCATCTCTCAAAGTTATACAACACTTCCCTAGCCAACATAGGACTCTCTTGTTGACCATCGAAGCTATATATCCAAATTCATACAATAATATCATGTTCAAATTGGATAGTTTTAAATCATGACTCTCTCACCAACTTGCTTTCCAAATCAATGTCATTGTCCATAATCAACATATTCAGTGCACGATCTTGGATGAGGGGGAATCCACAAGTGTCATGTCCTTGGATTTCTGGAAAGGCCTTAAGTCACCTGGTATTAATCAATCTCCCACCATGTTAAGAGTATTCGATGGAAGAGGTTTCTATCCTCATGGATTATTACAATCCTTAGTCGTTCAACTGCGAGGAAAAATTATTTCTGTAGATGTTGAAGTAGTATATGCCCCCCTCGATTATAAATTTTTGCTAGGGAGAAGTTGGTTTTATGCTATGACTATCGTCACTTCATCAGTTTTTCGATGCATCCAACTCCCTCATCAAGGTAAAATTGTGACCATCGATCAGTTAGATTATTGCACCCCCGATGCTCGCACTCAAATGACCGACAATATTCCTTTTCTGGGAGACTCAAAAATTACTTATGAAAGTGTTGGGGTAGGTCTCTTGAAAGACTCTTGTCTCATGGGTACCTTTCCTACACCTCTTCCTCCCACTACGCAACACATCGCAATGGTTAATATGATTTTGACTATGGCATATCAATCCTTTGAATCATCTAATCCATGGATCATGCCTAGTCCCTTAGAATATGATACATTAGTGGACACTATGCCACTTAGTCCTACAGAGGCCAAACACAACGCCATTCTATCTTCCTCTCCTTCATTGGACAACCAACATCTGTTGGTGTCTACTACATATTCGTTACCATCCTGGTTATATTCCCTATACTCTACTTTTGATTACATCCTACAGATACTTCCATCATATGAATCTATTACGAAAATGATTAGTATCGAGGAGGAACCATGGTATGACAACCGCCATCGTTCGTCCTTTCTTCCCAGTTTGGATGACATTGAGAAATATATTTCCTCTATCTTTCCTAGCAATATCGTCGACTCTCCCCAATCTCCAATACTCACTCGGGATACCATCTCCGAGGATAATTTGGGAAATATCTCTCACACGATTACTATTGACATATGCATTAAAGAAGGTATTGTGGAAAACATACAACTAGGTTCCAATTGTTCACCTGGAGAAGTTGAAACTTATACCACCTTGTTTAAATAATTTCCCAACATCTTCTCCTGGATCGATGAAGAAATTCTAGGGATCAATCCTTCGATTACTGTGCATGAAATCAAAACTTACCTAGGATTTAAACATGTGAGATAGAAACTTCATCGGGTTCATCCTAAAAAAACTACGGACATCAAGGCAGAAGTCGAAAAATGATTAAAATCAGGTTTTATTTATCCCGTCCCTCTGATCGAATGGGTTTCTAACATTGATCCAGTCACCAAGAAACAAGGGACAATTCGTGTTTGTGTCGATTATCGAGATATAATAAGGCTTGCCCAAAGGACAATTACCCTACACCCTTTATCGACCAAATTATCAATAATTGTGCCATAAGCATCATTTTCTCTTTTATGGATGGATTTTCTAGATATAACTAGATAGACATTTTACCAGCTAATCAACACACAACGGTCTTCATCTAGCCATGGGGTATTTTTTCCTATCGAAAATTACCTTTTGGCCTTAAAAATGTTGAAGCCACTTTTCATCAAACATATCATTGAACCTTATTTCAATTACCTACCATCTCACTCGACTCATCGACAAGACCATATTGGTCACCTACGAGCCATATTTATTTGATGCAGGTTTTAAAACATATGTTTGAACCCCCATAAATGCATTTCTATTGTTGAATAAGGGAGACTCCTTGGATTTGTAGTTTCCAAAGATGGGATTAGGGTGGATCCATTAAAATTCAAATCCATTCTCTGTTTACCCCCTCCCAACAACCTTATCCAACTACAAAGTTTGTAAGGGAAGGAAAACTTTCTTTGTCATTTTATTTGCAATTACGAAATCTATAAAGGATTCATGAGATTGTTGTAGAAATATGCCCCTTTCATCTGGGATGAAACTGCTCAATGCTCATTTGATGCTCTTAATCATGCTTTAACAAGCACACCACTTTTGCACCCACTGAATTATGTGAAAGATTACATATTTTATTTGGCTTCCTCTACTTCCACTGTTGCTATGGTGTTAGTACAAGAGGATGATGATGGCACCGAACATGTGATATACTATTTGATTAAGAGTCTATCAGGTCTTGAACTTCAATATTCACATGTCGAAAACTTGTCTTTGGAAAAACATATTGTCATCCAAATATTTCACCACTATATTTTATTACACACTACTACAGTAACTGAAAAATCGATACCCATGTACAACATCTTGACTCGTCAAGTACTTGGGGGAAATATTTGAAATGGATCATCATTCTCCAAGAATTCGATCTTGAGTTTGCTAAATCCAAGGCTAAGAATTAATTGGTTTTTGCAGAATTAATTTGTGATCTTCCCCATACTGATGAGAATACTGAGCCCAATGATTCCCTTCCCAATGAATCCTTGTTCCTCATTAGTACATCCAATCCATGGTATGGAGATATTATTATCTATCTCCAGACCCAACTCTTTCATCCTAACATTTCATGTGATGAACAATGTCGAATTAGACACCATTCAAAGTGCTACATTATCATTGGCGACACATTTTACTACGGTGGCATTGATACTGTCTTACGATGTTTCTTAACCCATGAACATGTTGAACAAGTTTTAAATGACTATCACCTTGGAGCTTGTGGTGGTCATCTTTCAGGGTTGGCTATAGCCCAAAATGTTTTACGTGCCAGTTATTTTTGGCCTTCCATATTCAAAGATAGCATTTAGTCTGTCAAACAATGCCCACCCTATCAGATCTTTCAGAAGAAATCACATACCCACCCAACTCCACTTCATCCCATTGTCGTCGTTGATGCCTTTGCCAAATGGGGTATCGATTTCATGCAATGTAAGCCTACCTCAGCCGGGGATCACAATTATATTATCATTGTTATCAATTACTTCACTAAATGGGATAAGGCTATGCCTACATTCCTTAACGATGGCCGAACTGTAGAACTTTTTTTGTTCAATCACATCATTGCTCGATTCGGTGTCCCACACACTATTGTAACTGATCATGGATCCCATTTCTAGAAATGGATGATTGGTGAATTGCGCACCAAATTAGGGTTTTTTCCATGAAAATTCATCCCCATACTACCCTCAAGAAAATGCACAAGTTGAATCCATCAACAAAGTCCTGGAAATGATGTTTCAACGCATATTGGGAGTGAACAAAACCTCTTTGAATTTACATCTCTTCTTCACACTCTGGGGTTATCAAACCTCAGTTAAAATCACCACTGAATTTACACCTTTCCAGTTGGTATACGGGATAGAAGTGGTTCCACCGATTGAATGTGAGATTCCCTCTTTGAAAATCACCGTAGAACTCCTACCCCATACTTTTGCTAAAGAAGAACGATTTTTATATCTAACCAAGATGGATGAAACCCGTCATGAGGATTCTCTCATCAACAAGACATATAAAAAATGCATAAAAAATCAATATCATAAGTCCATCTGACCTCACTCTTTCATAGAAGGAGATCTAGTCCTGGTCTATGATCAAGATCATGAAAAACTGGGGATAGGAAAGTTAGAACCCATGTGGCACAAGCCATACATCATAAAACACATGCTACATAAAGGCACCTATGAGTTAGTATATTACTATGGAATATCTCTCGATGAGCCCAAAAATGGGCTTTACCTCAAGAAGTACTATGCATAGAATATCTCACATGTGTGATTTGTACATTATTGTACTATATACTTTTGACATGGTGTGTCTTTTCTTTTGCATGCATGAGTTTTTCCCCAATTGCTTATACTTCTATTTATAATTGAATGTGTATATGGCATCATCCTTTACCATCTATTTCAGGTTTGTGGATGGCGCTATTCGACATACCCAGAATATAGCTTCTCCATCTTGGGTCATTTACCTTAATGCCGAGTTAGTGAGTTGAGGAGGGTTTTTTCTCGGATCTGCGACCCATAACGTTGCAGAATATCATGTCATCATCAAAATTTTAACCAAAGCATCCTCTCTAGTTATGTATTAATTTATTATTAACCTTGATTCTCAACTCGTGGTCCGTTAACTAAACCGTGAATATGTCATTTGTAACCCAATTTTACTATGTATCCATCTAAGGCTTCATTGTCTCAAAAGAACTTTTAAATTTCTAGAATACAGACATATATCGAGAGAGCTCAATACAATTCTGGATTCGTTAGAAAATTATATGTTAGATTGGTATATTGCGCATAGATGAACATTTGGAACATGAAGCATATGAATAAAAACATCACATAAAACAAAAATACAACATAAGTAGCCACCGCAAAACTCATTTATATATAAGCATGATAGAAAAAGTTTTAGTCAAAATACATCATCCAAAAGTACATAACATTAAAAAACATGGGATATTTATACCCATAGAACCATCATACAGACTAAAAGTGTCTGGAGACTCTACTCATCCCCCTGCACCACATTGTGTTATGCATAACACACTACTGCTCTTGCCACTCATCGTAGAAAATGACCGAGACCTTCATGGACCCTAACTGTATGTCTTTGAAGGTATAGGGGAACATCTCACATCCTCATGGAAGGAATTCCCATGGTAAAACCATGGAGGTTCCTCTCCACCTCTCAGAGTCCTCCTACTACGACGTCATGCTCTGTTGTCGCTTGAGCATCTTTGAGATGTCCTAGTGCTGGAATCTCTTTCAGAAGTGATGCACCTCTATCTGTATGATGTAAAAAAATGACTTAGATCCATCATCGTACAACCAAAAACATATAAAAAAAAGAAAAATATTGTTACCAGGCTATGATCTTTCATACCTGATACATCCCACTATATACCCTCGGGAAGCACTAAATTTGCACTACCCCTAAAATCCACCCCAACATATGGGAAATCCTCAATCACCACCATCTATCTCCTCCACCATGAAAATAAGTTGGCAGTAAATCGAAAGGTCGAGGGTTCATTCCCCAACCTAGGGGAAATATTAGTCCACCGCTCCATACAGGGCTCAATCGTAGGGTGTGCTATCAATGCAACCTATAGTTGCATATGTGGTACCCACTCTAGGAAAAATGAGACCAAGAAGGATCCATACCCAAACTATTTATGTCTTCCCGTTCGACATTTGGAGATCTACTCCTTAATGTTCCTTAAAAACCCTCCACTCCAATTGAATAGCCTAGGTTCCAAACACTGAATTGCATAAGATATCTGGGACTTGGAAGTGAGATGGGCACTAGTACTTGCTAGTTTTGTGATAGAAAATAGGATGGATCAGAGAGATAAATCCATCACATATTTTATGAAGATCATCCCTCCTACCAAGCGTGATCTTGGTATGTAGTACTAGGAAACATATGCCTTAGTCGGTCATGGAGTGACCCAATGTCCAGGAAAAAGAATAGGTGCTCCTCTCCTAGATAACCCCATCAAGAAGTACACATAATACATGTATATCTCAAGAATGTGTGGTCCTATTTAGAATGCTTTCTCGTCATTATCCCACAAACCGATCAAATATTCGAGTAAAATAAATTCTTTCCTCATATTTTTTATTTTGAAGTACTTAAGCAAGCCACAATTTCGTAAGGCCGCCCTCGCTTGAGGGTCTTGTAAAGAATCAATGTCATCAAATTCAAATTCATGTTCTTTCCATTCAATCATGATAAGCTATGAGGAAAACCTGCAAATTCATAAATTAATCATCATTAGATAAGTATTCAAACAAAAGAATTGTCTTTTTCCAGGCTAAAAATCATTCTTTTTTAAGTTTCACACTTAGCGCTCCTTGAAATAAGAGAACAGAGTGATAGTGCTCCCTAAGTGCACATACTAGGGCATTTAAATCGCTATTGGTTCTCCCCTCGATTACTTGAGGGAGCGTCAATTTAGTTTGGCGCTCTAGGGATTTCCAAGGAGCCTAAGAACATAAATTAAAGACTAAAATTCAATTAAAAACATGGAAATGAATGAGGAAGAGGAAAGAACCAACCTGATCTAGACAGATTCGAAAATGGTTGCCCACAACTCTCATAATAAACACCTGAAGAAAATCAAAGAGAAAATGAGAATAGTAAAACAAAGGTGAAAACGATTTCTTGCCCTAATTTGATATTTGATATGTTCAAATTTGGTCATTTCTCCTCCTTTTCACATTTTATAAAGTTTATTTTTGGGTTTTTTGTCATTTTTTAAGAAGCTGCTAATATATTTTGCCTAAGAACATCTTGTAGGAATTTGAGTAGAGATTCTTTAATGACCTTGTAACACCAACGATATTAGTCTTTGCTCTTTCTCATGCTAATAAATACATGAGAACGTGACCAAGTATACTTTTATCACTTTTTTCAAACTCGTAAAGGTTATATGAAAAAGGATGCCCCTGGAGTTTCCTTTCACACTCGATAAAAGGTTTGAAAGGTTGTCTTTTGAGTAATAGTTTATCTCTTTTTCAGACCTTGGAGACTAAAAATATGAAACAGGACAACCCTGGGGTCACCTTTAAGTTCTTTTCAGACTCTCTAAACAAGAAAAACCACCGAATTTTCTTTCTATGGACTCGAAAAATTACACATTGAAGGGCCCATCTAGGGGAAAACCTTTACTTCTTCTAGTTCATTAAATAAAGGAAGATGAACTTACCGAAGGTGAGTTATGTCGAGCATGTTTTATCCTCCTTGAACTAGTTAAATAAAAATAGGTACTCATCTATCTGGATAGGGGAAAAAATTGAAGGAAGTGGGTCAAGTTTCTTCAAAACTTGTTTAAAGCACCTCTTGCAGTCGCCCTTCAAGATGAAACTTTTTTTAACCCCCACACTAAACACTTGTATAATCCATTAAACCTCCACACTGAACCAATCCTATGATTCTTTCCACTCCTTTGACCCATCCAAAGAATGCCTCAACACTCACTACATTATGTTTTAGGTCACTATGAGTTTAGGTTGCCAAGTCTCATATTGTGCCTCAGTGTTCAAGGGAAGTTTCTTCCTCGACAATCAACCATCTACAAAATTACCAATTTGCATACCCGTTTCAGTACGTGTTCATCTACTATATATTATCACTTTCCTAAGACAAGTTTTGTGTAGTCTGAAGGGGAATACATCAATGCCCTCCTTCGACAAGTATTTTCTTGTTGACTTCAACAAATTATCCGAGAAATAGACTTAGGAACACATTAGTACCTTGAGACCTGCATGCCTTAATGGAAGGTCTCCTCACATTCAGAAGTGGGTATTCATAAATGACCCCTGACTGACTGTATCAACAAATGTTTGACTTCAACTCATTTTTCACATTTGTTGAATTGTACTTTAAAAGTACCTTGAAAATCATCGACATCAATGGTGATTTATCTCGCACTTGTGAACGGTATACCTCAATGACTGGTAATCAAGTGGTTTATACCATGTTTGATGTCAAAACATCTATTCACATGGATAATATTTGTACTACATTGGGATTGGGATGAAGACCCTGGTTTGAGTATTCACTATGTTATCTTCTCTGTCCAGGTTGCATAGGAATTCATTTGAGCATACTAATATATATGTTGTCACATAGATCCACATTGTATTGGTCTATGGCTATGTTTTATCATCTCGTAGCTCCACTGTGTATTTTTCATGGATATGATTAGTTCATGTCATAAAAGTATGGATCCAGATTATATCTCTGGTGGCCATACCCTTAGTCAATATCATCAGGGATCCGCAGTGTGTTTATTGGCGGCCATACTTTGAGTCACTTATTTTCTGAGCATAGGTATTCCTATGTCAGGAATGGAACAAATATTAGCATTGTTTGATGGTTGTCTACAGCTTCTACCAGGTTCCCTGACTCCATACCCTTCCTTCGAAAAATCTAAAAAGTGTTTCGGCCATCAACTTTCATCTTTTGACTTCACACTTTGGGGGGAAATTTGTTACACATCAAAATTCCTCACTTCGAAAATGTCACACTCTCATTGTCATAAGTGTCGTAAGTGTCTCACTTTTGTCACAAGTGTCGTAAGTGTTGCATTCTCTTTTTGTAAGTGTCACATCGCAAAAAACACCATGAAAACACTTTATACAACCCATAAAAAATGTTAGAAGAAGAAGCTCCATCATTTTAAAGTTGGAACAAGTGTTTTTCTATGGGAATTTCTCATCTTGACAACTTTTGGGAAGATCAGTGCTCCCCTTCTCATACAAAGGGAGTGCTAGCACTCTTTTTCCATCTCACAGGGAGTGTTGTAGCACTCTATTTCCTATTCTAAGGGAGCTCCGAGTTGGTTGAGGAAATCTTGGAAGAAACCCCATTTTCTTCTAAAGACAACTATGGATGGATCAAGTTGGTTTGGCTAGAATCTAACTCCTGGGATGCATCTAAGGGAGATATCACAACTATTGGAGCCATATCCTCAAACAATTCCAAATATATCCAAGGTGGTTGAGCCTCTCAAAGCCTATAAATGGAGGCATTCTCATGGTGAACAAGGAGGAAAAAATCAAGAAAGAATTGTTATTTTGATTGTGAATATTTTGAGCAAGGGTGGGATGAGGAGGAATTTGAGAGGTTGTTGCAACATCATCTGAAGATTGTAAGTTTCCTTTTGAATTTATAATTAATATACTTGGCCTATTCCTTCTCGTATGTTTTTACATGTGCTTGTCTATGCTTGTCTTGATCTTCATAGATCGATTGATTTTATCTCATCCATTAGAGTAGGAGATAGTCATTTATTCCTTATTGTCCATTCCAGGTATTGTTTGGAACTCATGGATTGGAGTAGCTTGGACAAAGTTTGTAAGTGAGGTACATCATACTTCCCCTCCTTCTCTCTTTTTCGATGGATAAAATGAATCTATAGGAATGATAGTTTCCAAAGGTAGTTTTCTATATTGGTAGAGGGGTTTGTACTCCAAGGTAAAGTTCACCTGTCCACAAGGGAATACTTTCGTAACACTCCTGAAGGCTCTCCCCCATGTCAAAAATTGGTGGGAAACTTACTGGGAGAAAAGTTCCATAGAGGAGTCTGGAATATATGCGACAGAGCCCACTTGAATTTTTTTTGTGAATGTGGTCAAGGAACAATATTACCCTGTTGGTAAGTATGATGAACAGTACATGAGATGGACTACATTATGTCAAGAGAGGGGGTAAGGAGTCTGGGTGTTCACCAATAACTTCCATACATTACACACCAAGATGGGTATCAAATATTCTGAGCAATATTTGGTTCTAAAATACCGTGGGGCTCTACATAGGTACATCCAAATTGAAATGGAGTTTCAGTACATCTCATCACTTTAAGATGCCTATCGATATTATTTCAAAATCGAGAAAAAATTTAGGCACCAGAACAAATGATAGTTTGGGTCTATAAATCCGCAACAACCAAAGAATGATAAAGATGACCCTAACAAACAACCTCCCTAAAATCATTCCAAGCCACAAGAAAATAAGGGTCATGAGAAGAAAGAGAAGGATACTGGAAAATGGTGTGATTTCCAAAAAATCCCTTGGAACAACACTGATGAATGTTGCTCAAAACATTCATTGGTGGACGAGATCAAAGACAAGGAGTCAAACCCTTCTTCATAATATGATGTAGAAAATAATGGGAAAAGAGAGATCATCGATGGAAACCCCACTTATACTATCACGACCACAACAATTCAACTAGAAGAGCCATCATATCTTGAAGAGGGGGAGCACCTTTTTCATTCACATATGTGGGTGAAGAGGACCCCACTACATTTTATTGTTGATAGTGGAAGCCAAAATAACCTCATCTTAGAAGACATCGTCAAACAATTGGGATTGTCAACAACACCACACAGATATCCATACAACATCGGGTGGCTTTGCCAGGGGTGAGACCTCCATGTCATACAACAGTTTTGATTGTCATATGACATCCAAACCTTCAAGTATGAGGTATTATGTGATGTTTCCCCATGGGATGTCTATGATGTTTTTTTGGTCCATCCATATATGTGGAAGTGCCATGTTATTTATGAATCTCGACAACATAGTGGCATTGTTACTTTGGGGGGTCATTTCTACAGGATACCAGAGGTAGCTCCAACTAATGTCCCACTTAAATAGTTCTGCAATGTATTATCTCATATGAAACATTTTAGCTTCTTCACAATCTACTCAAAAGGTGAACATAGGAACACCATAACCACTACAGCCTCAGTCCAAACACCTTCTTTCCAGCAGAAGCAGGTCGATAAGATTGAATCAAAACGCAAGGATTCATTCTACACATAGTCATCTCATGTACCCAAACTGGTTAAAAAGGTCCAAACCTTCCAACCATAGGTTCGTGACAACCTTCAACAAGATATGCAGTGAAACTTCTCCAACAAGAAAAGCAACTCATTAAGAAGCAAATTCAACAAATGATTTTCCCTCTTCCCCAGGAACTCAACGCAATGGATACCATTTATTTCTAAGGAGGGAGGATTGTTCCAGGTGGATATCGGTGTCCACAAACCTATTCCAACAGGCTCAAAAGAGTCTTTTGACAATTTACTATTTCTAGAAGTTTTTCAGTTCATAAACTTTTGGGGCCATTTTTAGGGCCTAAATGAAGTTTTTCAAGATCAAGCACCTCTATGATATCCAAAGGCTATGATTGAGCCCCCAAAATGAATCGCCTTGACTATAAATTTCCAAGGAACTGTTTTTCACCCCAAACAAAGATCATATGCCAACATTGTGCCCCTGAGAGGTTGATACACCAAACTACCCAAAATAGGGTCCACAAAACTGTTGCTTTTTCATCTTCCGGGGTTATGGTTTTGGATTTTATTTATGTTAAAAAATCCTTTAGAGCCTCATTTTAATCATCTTGTTACGAATGTGAGTAGTTGTCACATATATTCTTAGAGGTAATAAACCACCATTCTAGTGAGTATTTCACTTTGTATTTCTACAGTTTTGTACATTTCACTCATTAATACAAATTTTGTATTCCTTTATATCTATGCCTCTTGTTATATTTCTGATATATATCTATTATATTATTGGCTTTATTGCAATATATTTGTATATTTATGTGTTATATATCCACTCTCATTTCATATCAAAAATAATCCAGATCAGTGGTATCAAAGAAGGCTGTTCTTGATCATTTTTTTTAGTGCATGTCCCCGATGAGGTCCGAGTATAGAAAGGTGGGTATTGAGCTTGTATCTCTTGAGGAAAATATTTCTCACATGAAAAAGAAACCCTCCATGGAGGAAGAAAATAAAAATGACAAAGCATATTATTCTATTAATATTCTTTAGCAATCTCTCACACGACAAAGGGACGAAATGATGGAGAATTATTGCCACATCCTTCAATGTTTGTCAATAACAATGGACGCATATTCATCAAGAAACCACTTTGGAGGAACCTCTCCTTTCAACATACAATTTAATTTTTATATTCTCGTATTTAAAGGACAAATGCATGTGGATGCCCTAGAAAAATGGTTAAATCTACTAGAAGGTTATTTCTCTATTCACAATTTCTCCGACATGGAAAATATCACCTTCACACTCCTTTAGGCTCTCCCCCATGTCAAACATTGGTGGGAAACTTATTGGGATAAAAATTTCACAGAGGATTATGGAATATATGGGGTTGAGTGCACTTGGGATTTTTTGGATGCGGTCAAGAAACAATATTACCTTGTTGATAACTATAATGAATAGTAAATGAGATGGACCACGCTGCATCAAGAGAGGGGCCAAGCAATTCCAGAGTTCACCAATACTTTCCATAGCTTGCGCACTAGGTTGGGTATCAAATATTCTTAGCAACATTTGGTTCTGAAATACCGCGGGGCTCTACATAGGTACATCCAAACTGAAATAGAGTTTCTAGACATCTCATCGTTCGGAGCTTCCTATCAATATGATGTCAAAATTGAGTAGAAATTTAGGAACCAAAACAAACAGGATTTCAAGTCTGCAAATCCATAAAAACCAAAGCATGATAAATATGAACCTGTTAGCGACATTTCTTGTAGCAGGGGTGAAATGCAAAGGAATGGGTCAAAAACCCACCTATCCTAAGTTTGGTATGCAAATGCGTCCGTGTTTAAATGGAAACCAAATCTAGATGGCAAGGATTCACGTGCCCAGATCAACGATGCACAGGGTGATTTTGGACCCCCCCCCGCCTTTCTACCTTTAAGAGGAGGGCGGGGGGGTTTGGAATCNGGGGTCCGGAATCGAGGACGCATCTCTCTGACGACCGCAATTGAAGCGCCCGGATCAATGGTGCACAGGCAATCCGGACATCCACTGTCATTTTGCGTTTAATCATCGTGGGCCCCCCCTTTTTGTTGTGTCATCCTGCCATCTGTTCTCCACCAGACCGTGTAATGAGGCTCGCTCCCTTTATCCCTTTCCTCATCCCCCGACATCTGTCCATCTCCCCTCTTCTAGTCCGTGCGATCCCTTTCCCATCTCATCATCCACTCACCACCTGCCATGTGTCCCTCTGTCTTCCACGTCAGCCTCCCACTAAAATGTGCCCATTATATCTCATCTCCTGCCTCCTCCGCTCATTGTATTCTGCCATGTCTCTTCCCCTGTAACCTCTCTCACACCCTCATAGTTTCGGTGTCACCACTCCCGTTGTGCACCCCATCCTTCGCGCTGGCCTCCACGCCTATTCATTAGGCCATTCAGCTAATCCATGTGGTAGCACGAAAGGTCTTCCACATCACAAAAGTGTCGAGTTGGCCCGGCCATCCTCAATTCCACTGAAGTAGTTATTGAAGTAGTTGGTGGTGGTTAGACATCGCCTCCGCCATAATGGGAAAGTCCGGAGATGAATTAAAGACACGTCGATTCGCCCACGGAACTGTCAAGAGTTTGATTGCATCTGCCATAAGTGCATGATCGTTTAGAGACTGCAAGTGCAGATTGTCAGAAGCCATGCAGACACAAAGTTTTAATGCAATGTCTCAATTTTGTTGTTGTTGTTGTTTCAAGTATATGTAGGCGTTTTCACCATTTTTTATCTATCGATGGTAGAGCAAAGCTCCCGACTGTAAAGTTTCAACAACCATCCTAGTTTCCTGGTTGTGCATCTGTGTCTGAGATTTCTTGTTTTATGACAAACAGTTTTCTTACTCTGTCTATGTTTTCGTCTCATACCAGAGAGTCCATGATCGAATGATTCGCATGAATTGTTGTAGTTATGTTATGATAAAGGATTTGTTGTTACATTATTGTATTCTCTGGTCTTCCGTGTTTGAATGTAAGAGGATATTACATTTGGATGCTTTCTTCTCCAGTCTGTTACAAACCTGATGTTTATAACAGACCTTCGCACTCTTCTCATACAAGTCTTCCCCCTGATCACCCTTATTACAACTCACTATTTGAAGTTTATCTAAGACCTCATTTTCCCATGCATGCCTGGCCTAGTTTCAGAGTTGGGACAATATTGTTATGAGTTTCCTTCCATTTGATCATCCCTTATAAAACAAATCGTGACATTAAACGGATGGGTGTCGGGCTCTACTCTTGTTGCAATCCAGGAGTGACTTTCGAAGCTAACATTTCTGGCACTGTTGCCGGGGTTGGAGTTGAATATTTTCCCTAGGATTGAACGAAAATGATTAGCTGATTCTAAAGGTGCATCAGATATCAGAACTATTGAGATTGTTATTGTGCACCTGGCGACTCCATTGTGACGACTCCACTGCAGCGAACCTGTTGGGTTAGTTGTGGCTTCCAATGGTAGACACACGCGGTCCCATCCACAGCTGCCTCTGGCCACGCCTGAAGAAAATCCGGAGGTGATTATCAGAAAAGGGAAGCCCTGTCAAGGAGAAAGCTTCACCACTGAATCAGATATTTCCCCACCTCCTTCTGTAAAAATGTAAGGTAGCTAGAGAGGTAGTGGGGGGGCCTAGAGGGCCCATAGTGATAATAGTGGAGGTCATTCAATGTAAGGTGGACTAGGTCCACTATATTATTAAATAAGGCCCACTATGGTAGTTAGATATAATAAATGTAAGAGGACTTCTTAGAAGGTTCTACTTCTAGAA
>JASDQU010946349.1:23461-35758 GCA_032191745.1 Picea mariana | reverse complement strand
AAATAAAAGGAGCCAAAAAGGTTGGAGGAGCTACATCCCTATGCCTATTGGCTAGCAAAAATATACTTTTAAAAATTAAAATTTACATTTAAAAAAAACAAGAGGGGAGGTGCTTCAACAATGGAAATTTCTACATTATTCATGAAATAACACGTTATGCAAGTTTACAAGTGGAAAATATTAACAATGGTGGGCTCTGCGGCTCTGAGATTTTGCGATGGGCTTTGCGGTTCTGATTCTCAGTGGGCTCTGCGGCTAGGTTTTGCTAGTCGCATCCCAGGAATGCCAGGGAGAAGGGCAAGTAGGCAAGGCGACAGACTGGGTAATGCGTCGAAAAGGGCGAGAAGGCAAGCGTAACACGAGCCAATCTAGGGCGAGCGGGCCGAGTGGGAAAGGTGACGGACATGGTATAATGTTGAGAAGGGTGAGAGAGGGAGTTTTGTGGTCAACAATGAGGAACCCCTGCTCTTGTTTCGGGGCCGAGCATCCCTTCGACGTCTAGTTTATGTAGAGCGTTACCCAGTGGCAGCTACCTATTCGGGGTTGGGATTTACCTTTTACCATCTGGTGGGCTGTCGGCTCCATCTGTTCCGCTTTCCTCCGGTTTGGTAGTAGAGGACACTCCGGGTGCACGGTGGTGATAATTTTTGGAGTTTGCAGTGGTGGTGGCTTCGGGGGTTTATTTCGACTGGTGTTTTGTCTCCTCCTCCATTTTTTCTAGCCTCCTCTTCCTCCTTGGAAAGAAGAGGTTTAGACCAGAGCTTTGAGGTCCTCACTAGGGGCGTGCAGTGTTTAATGTTAACACTTTGAGTTCCTTTGGGGCATACGGTGTTGGGTTAACACTTTGAGGTCCTTTGGGGGCGTGCAACTTCTGGTTTATTCCTTTTTGGTGTTTTGTTTGGAATTTTCTCCCTGTTTTGAATCTCTCTTTACAACCTACGTGCTAGCTATCATTAGGTGACTTTCTTGTTCTTTTGAGGTTGTGGTAGTTTGATAAAAGAGCAAGTTCTATGGACTAGGTATGCAATGATCATTGTATGATCAAGAAGATGTAAAAAAATATATTTCACTAATATAATTGACCAATTTTCTTATTGAAAAAAAAGTGGACAATATTAATATCATTGTGCCATGTGCGATTGTGAGTTATGTGCCTGGTGAGCAACAACATATTCGAGTCTAAACCAATGTCTATTGCTTTATGTGTTCCGAATTGATTATGACTTTGGCTTTGTGCCTTCTACCAAAATGAGTTAAGGGATTTAACATATTAATTTATAAGTTAGTTTGTGTGGTTGGGTAGCATGTTTGTTATCCACCCTACCTGGGTTCAATTTCCTTAAGTAGACATGTTGGTCCGTTGTGATAAGGCTAGAAGGATAGACAACCCCTAGGATACAGGTCCACTCTGCTGGGCTTCGAAACGCCTCAACTCTTGCTAAGTCACAAGTTATTGGTGTATTTGGCTTGTGGGTTGTTGGATATACTCTTAGGTTATAGTGGCAGTCAGTAGGCTTGATCTTGGGCCTAGCCCAAATCAAACCTACTAGTTGCCAATCCCCATGGTTAAAAGAAAACTTATTAACTTATAAATAATATTGTGTATTTCCCTTACTTACATTTAATGAAATGAAATCATAAATAGTTGAAAGCATATTTATGAACATAGTACACATCTAATTGTTGTAAACCATTATAATTGTAATTGTTGTAAACTATTATAATTCTACATGATAATTTTATACATCCATCTATAAATTTGCATCCTTTTTATATTTTATATAATTGATTGTTAAATTAAAATATTCAAAAATACATATAAATTTCAACCATCTTTAATAACAATGATACAAGAATAACTATCATCCACATTAAAGTTAGATTTTAGAGAAGAAGAAAGAAAATCAACATTAAACCAATGTAGGCCTTAGAGAATAAAAGACGAACGAGAATAGTAACCAGGATTTAGACCACAAACTCCACCCAAAATTTGAAAAGCATTAACTTGCCATAAAACCTTACATTAAATATAACCAAGCACCACAAACTTCGAAATGTTACTCAACATTATCCTCCCATTAATGATATTTATATTCATAACTACTCGTTAATCAGTGATAAAAAAGTATTAGTAATCATATGCTTGAAGAAATGTGCATGTAACTATTGAGTGTGAGTAAAAGAAAAAAATAGTGGAGCTCGGCTGGAGCGAAAATGGTTTTTGAATCATGGTATACCTCAGACAGGTCTTAAATGGCATTGGGGCAAACACATGTTGTTCGCACTAGTACAAGAAGGTTTATAAGGTGTTTTTCCATCCTTAGTTTTAATATTTCGAGTTTCTAGGTATTTTTGGTGCTTTATGGTTATCTTTGTTTTAAGTTTTTGGAGCTTCTCCATTGGTAGGAGTGAGGTTAGTTATTCTTCTGGTTTAGTTTCTAGCGGAGGGACGACTCTCTTTATTATCTTTGGGAACTGGACTACCGGGTTCCTTGGGGAGAGCACACTCTACTGTACTAGTCATCTGGTGGTGGGGTTATTTTTCCATTTATTAATCATTTACTCTAATTTTACGAGTGCTATGGCTTTGTCCTGAAGTGCTTTAACTCTTCTGGGAGGTAGGATTGAGTGGAGCCCAGGTGGAAGGTCATGGCCGCTAAGCTACCTCCACTTGTCGAAGCGAACGTCATCACATTGATGAATGTGGATGATGAGGAAGTGTGGAAGGCCGGAGGTCTTTTCGATCAGGTGGATTCTGTGAATTTACGTACTGTCACATTAAACACACCATCAAAGTTATCCCAACTACCTCCACTTCAACAACATTCCCATAACACAGATCATACATTATCCTTTGCAGATTATTTGCATTCGACTTYTGGYTTTCTTCATTCGACCGAGAGACTCTCTGTGACACAGGTCCATGAGACAAAGGATAAGGATAAGCCTATCTTTAATCGCATAAAGGAAGGTGGCAAAGGTTCCGGGTCTATTGGCTATAGMTGCAGACTGTGGAGGGTGAAGAAATCGGTCCATAAGATGGTGCTTGGCTCGGATTTGGGTCTAGTCGAGACCTGCACTTTGGTGCTCTGTGGACTTGTGGGTAGACTATCATACATGTATTTGTGTAAAGCTTCTTTACTAGAATGGGTTGAACTTAACTGGAAGCGGGAGTTAGGCTACTCCCCAGAGATAGTTTATTTGACCAAGGGTTGGTATGGATTTATTTGTAAAACCCCTGAAGACTTCGTGAGACTGCTAGCTTAGAGATGGATGATTGGAGGTAGCAGTCTGATGATAAAAAATATGGCGTTTGGATTTTAATCTAGAAACAGAGTATTTCCAGTTGCGCCACTTGTGGGTATTACTCTCTGGTCTTCCCATACAGATGTGGAATGCAGTTGCCATGGAGGCGATACATAATTCCCTGGGCTCTTTTGTATCTTTAGATGAAACCAATCTGTTGGCGCCTTCTAGAAAATTGGGGAAAATACTTGTCGATATGGATGTACATGGAGGACTGCTTGAGCTATTGGAGATTTATTTTAGGGGACGTAGAATAGTCCAGAGGTTGGACTATCTCAGAATACCATTCTAGTGCAACATTTGTCATGAAACTGGACACATGTGAAATACTTGCATGGGTCGAGAGGAAGATGAAATTTCAAAAGACACATCTCTCCATAGGGACTTGAAGGATCTAGAGGATGAAATCGCTTCAGTAGGTGTTGATTACTGTGTCCCACCATTGGAATCTACCCCCTCACAGGAGAAAGATGATACTTTTATGGGTAAGTTATCATCTTATTGTCCAGCTCTGTATAATACTCTATCTTTAATGGAAAAAAAAAGCTTTAAATTCTTCATCAGAGTTTATTTTCCCTCATATTTCGATGAAGTTTGGCTCGGGGGGTGATAGATGGTTACCGGTTCAAAAGTCTTCAATCTCTTTGTCCTCTCCTGTACCTGACCTTTTGCAGTCAGGGGGTTTGAATGCTACTGTCAATATGCAATCTATTGACCGAGGGTATTTACCTATCTGTGTCTCAAACATTACCAGTCCTGACCCTCTGGATGGCGTTGTTCTATCTCCTTCCCATACCTTAGTTGAAGAACAACAAGGGTTTTCCTCCCTCTAGGACGAGACGCAACCGATTTCGGGCTGTCGTGAATCGTAGGAGGGTGATTCCTCATTAGCAGTGGTTATGGATTCCCTGATCCCTTACCTACGGGACAATAACAACTCGACACTTTTATCGACTTTCTTTGGTAATGCGATTATTGATCCTTCCAGTTTCTCGTGTGATCTCGGCACAAATACTCTTCCCCAGTTTAAGCCCTCAAAGGAGTATTTCTGGTCTCAAGGTCTTGGGATTGAGTATTCACCGATAAAAATGAGAAGTTCCAGAAAAAAGTTACAATCGTCAAACTCTTCTTCTTTTGTCTCGAATTCATCCACGTCTGACAGTGGGGCACTTAGAGCAGTGAAGGCCCTAGCTAGGGATAAGTGATGATTTATTTGTCTTTAAATCTTAGAGGGATAGAAGGCTCCCTAAAATTTGCCTCATTCCGACGTGCATTGGATAACACACACCCTAATATAGTATTCTTACAAGAGACATTGGTCCATGAACAGAAAGATCGAGCTTTTATGCATAAGTTTTGTCCTTCCTGGGTAACATGTGCAGTGAGTTCAGTGGGTTCTTCGAGAGGCCTCCTAGTTTTGTGGGATCCTCATATTTTTAAATTGAATCTGTTTCTTACTTGTGGCGGGATTTAGTTTTTAGGTTCTATTATTGCTTCTAAAAGGAAAATCAATCTATTAAATGTTTATGGTCCATGCCTGGAGCGTAAAAACTTCTGGTCAACTCTCGCAGACAGTGGCCTGTTATCGCTAAAGAACTTGGTGGTTGCGGGGGACTTAAACCTTAATTTATCAATTGGCGAGGTTTGGGGAGGTTCAGCCGCATCAGGTCAACTTTCAGGTTTCTTTATTTCTCTCTTTCAGGCACACAAACTTATTTATGTCCAACCTGACAAAGTTGTTCCGACTTGGTGTAATGGTCTATCAGGTTATGAGGCAATCACCAAGATATTGGATAGGTTTTTGGTTTTAGAAGACTTGCTTCTAGAGGTCATACTATATAGAGCATGGGTTGAATATCCATATGTTTCATATCATGCCCCTATAATTTTGCAGTTGGAGAACACTATCATTCAAAAAGCGTTCCATTTTAAATTTCATGCTCAGTGGTTAGCAGAAAAATAATTTAATGATATGGTAATCAAGTTGTGGAAAGACCATAAATATCTGCAGGAAGGAGACTGTCAACGACGTTTTGTTTGGAAGTTGAAGGATCTGAAAGCTATAACTAAAAGATGGGATAGAGAAAAAAAGGCTCGGGATATAGATGCTTTGGAGAATCTGGAAGGAAACATAAAGTACTTCTTACATAAGCTCTCAGAATGTAATTCTCTATCGGAGGTGGAGTCAAATCTCAGAAGACTTGAATCTGAAAGAAACAAACATCTTAAATCTCAGGAGGATCTGTGCCGTATATAGAGTCAGGAAATATGGGTCCAAAGCGGTGATCAAAATAATAAATTCTTTCATTAGTTTGCAAACCACAGGAGAAATAGCAAATTTATTTAGGAGATTTATGATAATTCAGGTACTATTTATAAAGGCTAGAAAGCTATAGCTGAAGAGGTAGTTAAATATTTCAAAATTTTCTTCAAGCCTTCATTAAATGACATTTCTACAGAATAGGTTCGAGTAGCGAGTCAGTACCCAAAAATGCTAGATGAGAATGAAGCGGGGGACCTATATAAGCCTGTAACATTATTATAATTGGAAGCTATTTTAAAGTTATTTAAAAAAGAAAAGAGACTTAGGCCTGATGGATGGTCGGTGGAACTGTACCAAATTTTGTTTGATCTAATGGGCAAAGACCTTCTGGCGTTGGTGGAGGAAACCTGGACAAGTGGGCGCATAACATGAAGCATAAATTCAACATTTATTGCTTTGATTCCCAAAAGCAATAAGCCACAACATTTCAGGGACTACAGGCCTATATCTCTGTGTAACCTAGTTTACAAAGTTATTTCAAAGGTGATTGTGAATCAGATAAAACTAATATTATCAAGATCGCTACCAGAAGAAAAATTGGGCTTCTTGGAGGGGCGTTAGATTCAAGATGTAATTGGAACTGCACATGAATGCATTCACAGTATAAAGAAGAAAAATATAAAAGCCCTCATCTTAAAACTTAATCTGCAGAAAGTGTATGATTGCGTCAGTTGGGACTACCTCAAAATGGTTCTTATACAAGTTGGCTTTGGTCTACATATGACAAACTGGATTTTGGCTTGTGTGAATTCAACATCCTTTGCAGTACTAGTCAATGGTGAGGCAACAAATTTGTTTAGAAGTTGTAGAGGCCTGCGCTAGGGGTGTTCGCTATCCCTGTTACTATTTATCCTGGTGATGGAGAGTTTGAGTCTCTTGTTAAAAACAAGTTAGAGACAAGGATTCATAAATGGTATCAAAGTATCTAGAGTTACAAAATTTTTACATATTTTATTTGTAGATGATATCCTTCTACTGACAAAGGCATCAACTCAGGAATGGCATGAAATTGCGAGACTGGTCCAGTTGTTATGTTCGGTCTCGAGCTTAATGGTGAACCATTTAAAGTCGATTGTTCACTACTTAGGTCTTTTGGAGTCAGAGATTTCGTCTTTTAAACAGATCTTGCTGTATAATTTTTCTGATCTATCTGTGGGTTTCAAGTATATGGGATACTTCTTGAAGGCAGGGATTCAAAGAGCTGAAGAGTGGGTTTGGCTATTAACAAAATTTGAGAAGAAAATTAAACACTGGAGATAGTGGTGGCTATCCCTGGGGGGTAGATACATCCTTTGCAAATTAGTCCTGGAAAGTCGGCCCGTATACTGGTTATCCCTTGCATCGATCCCTTCCTCTATTCTACACAAGTTAAGGAAGTTACTCTATAATTTTCTGTGGAATGGGAGTGGTGAAAAAAAACATTATCATCTTTGTTGTTGGCATACATTAGCTCAACCAAAGCGATGGGGTGGTTGGGGTTTTCACAATATTTTTTCTTTTAGTAAAGCACTGGTTGCGTCGACTTTGTGGTGGGTTATAACAAAAAAGGGTATATGGCACAAAGTTATAAAAGAGAAATATTTTCCCTACAACTCAATAAATAATTGGCTCAGATCCGCTTCCTTTCATTATCCGATGGCATCTAAAATTTGGACCAGTCTTTTAAAGTCTGCTCATTTGATTACAAATTGGATCAGTTGGAAACCTGGCTCGGGAAATTTTGTGAGATTGGGTCGGGACAACATTCTGGGTCTCAGAACCACATATTTTCTATCTTCTCAGCTTGTTAGTACTCTCAGACAGAAACATCTCATGGTTTTGGCACATGCTTGGAAATATCAAGAACATGACTCAATTTCTTCTACATGGATAAACAACACGGAATTGGAGCTATCAGGTAATCTATCATCGGAATGGGATCAATATAGATGGGCATTACAAGTTGCAGGGGTGATAATAACTGATAATATGGATGAGCTTATCTAGATCGGGGGAGACACATCGGGTATGCTCACGACAAAGAATGTATGTGCAACTTTGTTATCTACGCAAGATCTACCAATGATCACCGGTTGGCGGATTCAAATGTGGAAATGGAGTATACAATAAAAAATAAAACTTTTCCCATGGCTGGCAGTAAATAACAAGATTATGACATGGAATAATCTCCAATTTAGGGGTTGGAAGGGACCGGGGTGGTGCAATTATGTAAAAAGTAAGGTGAGGACAACTCACATTTCTTCATTTATAGTCCCTTTACCAAAGAAATCTGGTTAAACATAAAAAAGAACAAAAAAATATATCACAATTGGAGAGGTAATGATCTGAATGAATGTATAGCCAACTGGACAGTGGATAAATTAGCATCTTCCAGTCTTGCGGCTTACACTTGTTGGTACATTTGGTTAGAAAGAAACACTGCTATTTTTGAAGGAAAGGAGCCATCAATCTCAACTGTAGTTATAAAAACTCTTAGCAACTATAAAAAATCAGAGGCCAAGTTGAAGGATCCTCCCTCCCGATCCTGTTGGATAGCAGACACTCTTGATTATCCAGTGGTGTGTTTTGATGGAGCGGCCCAGGTGGTTGGGAGATGCAACGATGCAAGGGGGTATTATTAAATTATCTTCATCAACAGTATATAAGTGGTACTTCAATTGTGGTACGGGTACAAACACGAAGGCTGAACTTTTGGGTGCTTGGACAACTTTATACATTGCAAATTATTTGACCATTTCCAAGCTTCAGGTACTTGGAGACTCCAAAGTCATCATAAAATGGTTAAATAATAAAGGTAATCTTTGTGTTGGTGCCTTGGAAGGGTGGAAACAAAGAATCAATTTATTGAAGGGAAAGTTTTTTATTACAATTTTTTATCACATCCTTCATGAATTCAACAAGGTAGCAGATGAACAATAAAAAAAGCTTTGCTTGAACCTGAAGGATATATCGTGCTTCAAAAATGGTCAAATGATTTGGAGGGCCATAGATTCATCATCAATATCTATTGATGGAAGACTATGTATAGTTTCTCTTTTTACTCATAGTTTTTGGTACTACTTATAGTCTTGGTTTTGATTTGGTCTCTATGTCTCAGACTATTTAGAACTATATGGGAGTTATGTATTGGAGATGTTTGTGTCTCGTTATGGACCGTCTCCTATTGGCAGTTTTTGTTTTGAATTTTCTCTCTTGTATTTTTGAACAGTTATCTACATAGTGCTATCATATATATGTATTAGATGTATGCTATTCTATATAGCGGCCAGTCTGGCGGATGTAAACATTATATTATCTTAATATAATTGTGTTAATTTTCTTCTGGAAAAAAATATCGTGTGTGCCTTACCACACATTTATGCATGGAATGTACTTGTACCTATTGGGATATGTCCTTCCATGCACGTTACCTTAAATTTTGTTGTGAATTCTTTATGAATTATATTCTTAAAAAAACATGATTTTTTTATAAGTCAATGAAGAAGGTTGCATTGATTTTGCAATTATCATCTATATGGTTGAGGGGATTTCTTTATGGTTGAATACAATATTTTATATAAGTTCTATAGTTTATGGGAGGTAGAGAAATATTAAGACTCTCCACATTTTCCCTTAATAGTTGCATACTACAAATTTCATGCCTCATTTTCCATTCTTATCCACCAAGGAGTTGAGTACTCACATTCTTATCTACCAAGGAGTTGAGCCCTCATAGAACATGGAAAAAATCCATAGATTCAAAACTTTCCACTAAGCATTGTGCTCTGAAGTCTATCCTACTCAGTTGAGTTTTTTAAGGCCATGATATGTTGACCATACGATGAATTATTGCCAAGGAATCCCCTACCATCATTATATTTTGTAAACCCATTCCTTAATATTGGCATTGCTTGCATTAATGACAAACCTTTGCCTCGATTGTAGATAATCTTGCCTAATCCCCATGCAAAAAATTACTTTGAAGTTTTCTTTGAACTCAGGGATGACCTACCACAACTACCCACCCTATTAATAAATAAATTATTATATTCCATGCAAGAATAACTTAAACCCCACTCCTTAAGGACACAATATGAAATGACAATCGTAGTTTTCCCTTTATTGTTGGAAAAGTTGGTTGTCAATGCTAGGCCAGGCTAGGCTGCGGGTAATTGTATGGTTCCACTATTGCACGTGAACCTCACATTCTATCACTCACTCGAGTCGTTCCAAACATCTGTTGGTTGCATGGCCCACAAACACATAAGTCACATTGCCAATTGATGAGGATTATGATTTTCCAATGCACATATTATTTATCCTATCGGTAATACACAATGGGTTGCAAATTTGGTACATGTTAAAAAAATACTAGGGACATTCCACTTTGCGTTGATTTTAGGAACTTCTAAAAGACATATACCCCTTGGCTTAGAGGGAGTAGTCACTAGTTCTGAGATGTTATCACTACTGGATAACTCCCTGAGCTACAACCAAATTCTGATAGACGAGGATGATAAGCACATAACAACATTCACCATAACATGGGTACACATGTCTATCAAGAGTTTCCACCACAGTGGAGCTTACCCTACAAGATAGAACACTCAATATGATTTGTATCACGTTCACCATATAGAACATTGAGAATATGCATCCCATTATAGATCCAAATGTTGAGGCAAGCATTCCAATCCTCAACAACGTGTTGTTGATGTGACCCTTGACTGCCTCATGAAGTTCTTTTCTATTGTTTATTATGATCACTAATTTCAAGCCTTATACAATCAAGTTGGAGAATAGAAATGCATTGAATGATGTCACCTCAAATATCAAAAGTTTCTTAACATTGTCCTCACCTGCATCACAAGCGCCACTATCCTTTAAGATCCTCTGGCCAGAGGTTGCCAATGACAACCCAACCCAATGAATACTACAACTGTGAACAACGAGTTCACATTCACCAGGTCATCGACTGTAATGTCCACACTTGTTGTTCCTTTGCTAAGAATCTTGCCAATCTTTTCTATAGGCCCCTCGACACTACATGCCCACATGGAAAACTTGACATTAATGAGAACGATTATGTGCTAAAGATGTTAAAATTTGAAAATCAAAAAAACATATGCACATAAAAATGTGTCCTATTGATGAAAAAATGATGCTCTAAAGATCTTGAAAACCGGTACCCCATAGAAATATGATGAATTTACAATACCCCATAAAAATATGATGAATTTACCATTATCTTAAAAAAGAAACAAAAGTTGAACTACAAAATAAACCCACAAAAATATCTCATGCATAGTGAAAACATCTTGTAAAACCCCCAAAAGAAGAACTATGCAATAACCCCATATAAATAGCTCATACTAATAGATATATTGTTGCAGAGCCTTTAAAAGCCCCAAACACGCAAATTGAGAGAGTAAAAGGTCCAAATCTTACAAAATCCAATGATTTGATGCCATCTCAAATATATAATTCCTCATGGTTATGAATCAATAAACAATATAAGGTTCTTCAAATGGGATCCCGATGAACTCCCTGCATGTAACACACCCACTATCATAATTTTAAAAATTTCGGATTAATCTCCCTTAAGTGAGAAATCTCCAGAAAACCGGCATTTGCGAAATACCAACCCCTGGTGAAATATCGGGATTCGGGGTTTCTAATGTCAAACTCATTCACCCCTATGACTCGCGTTCCTCCGAATTCCGATGCGCTCCTCACGCATTAGCTCCCCAGGCCAAGCCTGTGGCTCACTGCCTTTATGGCCGTGGTCTTACCTCCTTTCGGGGAAACTCCTATCGGAGTTTTGGGTTTCCTGATGTCGCAATTCACGAGTCCTCGAAACTCGCGATTCTCCGATCCCCGATATGCCCCTAACGCATTAGCCCTCTAGGCTAGCTCAGTTCTCATGTGACCTTCTACCATATGTCCACCACTCTATAACTACCCATCAGGGTTTCGGGGTTTATGATGTCGCGATGCACATACCTTCGCAAATTCCGATTCTCCGATCCCCGATGCCACTTGGCGTGAACTCATGGCCAAGCTCGTTCTTCCGACATTTGTCCCTTGTTCCGGCGCCTATGGCCCACACTCCTTATGATGGCGTGGAATGACACCTGTCCTCCACTGGAGTGCTATAACTAGGGGACCGTCGCGTTTAGGGATTTCGCGATTCCTCCTGTCGTGAGTTTCTTGTCATCGAGAATCCCGAATTGCCGAACCTTGAACCCTCGGGATCTTCTGACACGCGTCCTCGTCATGAACGACTCTGATCTCATCGGGAAATCGCGGGTCGCGATTTCCTGATGCACAATTTCCTTACCATCGAAAACTCCGATGAACAAAACTCCGAAGGCACCCGATCCTTTGCCACCTGTCCTCGCGGATGGACGGCCCGGATTGATTCTTGGGGTTTCGGGACTTATGAGGTCTTGGTTCTCATGGCCTCGAGAACTCCGATTTTCCGATGCGTCAAACTCCGATATCGCCTTAATCTCCGACACCTGTCCCTCAGATGGACGACTCAGATCCTATCGGTAAATCGCGGATCGCGATTTTCGGATGGCAAAAGTTCTATGTATTAAAAACCCCGATATGCCGAACTCCGGCTCTCTGGGATCCTCTGCCACGTGTCCCTGCTGTTTGACAGCTCAGATCTTGTCGGGGTTTTC
>JASDQU010946349.1:9707-20399 GCA_032191745.1 Picea mariana | reverse complement strand
TCATTCTCCAATACTGCCTTATGTAGGCTAACTTGAGACTTGGAGAAGAGCCTTATTTGAGACAAGGAAAAAATTCTTGTGAGCTTTGTATAAGAAAAATCCAAGACAAGAGTATACTGTTGATTAGTCTTATTTGTGACAAGACTGAGTGACCTCATGTGTTGAGGTATTGCCTTGTATAGGAAAAAGTGGTGTGTGAGGTTCTCCTAGGCCAAGCAATTGACCATGAGTGGAGAATCAGATGGTCACATCCTGAGACAAATGATCTTTCTTATACGTGAGATGCAAATGATGTATATGTGATGAGCTAATATGATGGCACGTGAGACCATGGCTACCATGCAAGACTTGTGATTGCTGGAAGAAAGAAGAAGAGTCGAGCCTATAGAAAAGTCTAGTTGCAAAGATGAGCTGCAAGTCGAGTCATGCAAAGACGATTTGTCAAAGAGTCGGGTTGTCAAGTCTGCATGTAAAGTCGAGTTGTCAAGTCTACATGTAAAGTCGAGTTGGTAAGTTGAATTAACAAAGTCTGCATGTAAAGTTAAGTTGGTAAGTTGAGTTAACAAAGTCGAGTTGATGAGTTAACAAACTCTCCATGTAAATTTGAGTTGGTAAGTTGAGTTATCAAGTCGAGTTGGTAAGCTAAGTTACAAAGACGAGTTGACAAACTCTGCGTGCAAAGTCAAGTTGGTAAGTTGAGTTACTAAGACGAGTTATCTTGGTTAAGTCAAGTGATGAAGACGAGTTCCATAGCAAGTTATGGATAAACAATTATTATTAATAGAACTCCTCAATGCTTGACAAAGTCACATTGAATACTCATTGAAGACGCAACAAAGAAGGAAGATTTGTTGCTCATGGGATCTTTGCAATAAGGACAATTTTCTTTCAGGTTTCAGGTTGCAAACTTCTACCAGAATTTGAGCTATCTTTAAAGCTAGATCTCGACAAAAAACTCTCATGGTTGTAAGCCTATGTGGCTGTGGTAAATTTGTATCTACTTCTAGATCATTCATTTGCTAATAAGAAAGATTATTTGTTGTTTTTTTCCCTCAAGTTTGAGAGGAATTTTCTAGGGTAAAATCCTTGTGTTATTGTGTATGCTTATATTCTATTTTTGTTCATGTATCTCTGCATATTCACTATGAATAAATTATAAATCAGCAAGAAGTATTTTTTAAGAAATATTATAGATCTGAATTATATTTAAATTTCAACATATACCAACTTATAAGAACATCCAACTTAATAAAGCAAGTTGAATTAAATCGAGGAACAATTCCATGTTATTACCATGTGGTGGCCTGTGCAGCCGCATGTGGATAGGGAGGTTTCCACTTTCCAGTCTCAAAATTATCATGACTCCCTCCATATTATCATAATCACAGAGCCCTTTTCTTTGTTCATATCTTCAAGCTTCCATACACCCAATTGTTGGCAGTGAGGATACCTGTGATCAAATCCCATAAACATCGAGTCTCCTGTCATATTTCTCATCAAATCAAGCATACTAGTGAAAGGGATTTCCTTGGGAAAGCCTGAAAAGGCCACCCAACAGGACCCTCTCTGGGCCATGTTGGATGAGTTCTTCTCTGCGCTCATCTTTGTCTACGTTGATGAAGGATTCGTCATGGCTTACAATAAAATAGCTTTTTCCAGTTCTGATCATAATGTTGTTTGTGTTTCATTTTTTCAGTGAAGCTCATTGACAACATTCCACCACCTGTCCTTTCTGGTGGCAGTGGAACTTGTGCACTCAGTCAACCTGTTCGTGGCCATGGTGGTCAGAATCAACCTCTTTGACAACCACATGAACCTAGAGGTGACCTTTGATGCTTTGACAGGCAGGAAACAAAATAAGGANACAAAGTCACATTGAATACTCATTGAAGACGCAACAAAGAAGGAAGATTTGTTGCTCATGGGATCTTTGCAATAAGGACAATTTTCTTTCAGGTTTCAGGTTGCGAACTTCTACCAGAATTTGAGCTATCTTTAAAGCTAGATCTCGACAACAAACTCTCATGGTTGTAAGCCTATGTGGCTGTGGTAAATTTGTATCTACTCCTAGATCATTCATTTGCTAATAAGAAAGATTATTTCTTGTTTTTTTCCCTCAAGTTTGAGAGGAATTTTCTAGGGTAAAATCCTTGTGTTATTGTGTATGCTTATATTCTATTTTTGTTCATGTATCTTTGCATATTCACTATGAATAAATTATAAATCAGCAAGAAGTATTTTTTAAGAAATATTATAGATTTGAATTATATTTAAATTTCAACATATACCAACTTATAAGAACATCCAACTTAATAAAGCAAGTTGAATTAAATCGAGGAACAGTTCCATGTTATTACCATGTGGTGGCCTGTGCAGCCGCATGTGGATAGGGAGGTTTCCACTTTCCAGTCTCAAAATTATCATGACTCCCTCCATATTATCATAATCACAGAGCCCTTTTCTTTCTTCATATCTTCAAGCTTCCATACACCCAATTGTTGGCAGTGAGGATACCTGTGATCAAATCCCATGAACACCGAGTCTCCTGTCATATTTCTCATCAAATCAAGCATACTAGTGAAAGGGACTGCCTTGGGAAAGCCTGAAAAGGCCACCCAACAGGACCGTCTCTGGGCCATGTTGGCCGAGTTCTTATCTGCGCTCATCTTTGTCTACGTCGATGAAGGATTCGTCATGGCTTACAATAAAATAGATTTTTCCAGTTCTGATCATAATGTTGTTTGTGTTTCATTTTTTCAGTGAAGCTCATCAACAACATTCCACCACCTGTCCTTTCTGGTGGTGGTGGAACTTGTGCACTCAGTCAACCTGTTCATGGCCATGGTGGTCAGAATCAACCTCTTTGACAACGACATGAACCCAGAGGTGACCTTTGATGCTTTGACAGGCATGAAACAAAATAAGGAAGTCTAAAATGAACCTGATATTGTTGTGGTTTTTCATTTTTGTTTTCAATCGATTTATGGATATTTAGAGAGACTGTACATATAGAAAATACCAAAGGAAGCAGTTGGTAGGAACTTTTCACTTGTGTGATCAACCATATGAGGTCGACTAAATTTTTGAGGTTCAATGTTCATTCTCATTCTTCATCTTCTTTTTTATTATCCATCCCATGGATGATATTAACTTCACATCCACTACTCAAGAAGTGTTGTCCTCTGCATCCACTTCATATGGTAGCAAAAACACCAATTATGTCTATGATGTATTCATAAATCACCGTGGTCTTGACGTTAAGAAAACCTTGGCCACTGAGCTCTACCATCTCCTTTGCGATGAATTACGAGTATTTTTGGACCAACATGAATTGCAAGAGGGAGAGAGAATAACTCCTTGGGTTGAACTTGTTATTCAAACAACCTTCGTCCATATAGAAATTTTCTCTCATGGATATGTGAACTCGAGTTGGTGTTTGAATGAGATCCTACTCATGTTGGAGTCTGGGGAAACCATTATTTCTGTGTTCTATAGTGTTAAGCCTTTGGAAATTCGGTGGACACAAAGCCAATATGGATTGTTTTCTCAAATGATGAGCATCCTACTTTGTACCCAGGGTGAAATTAGAGTATATGATTGAGCCCTGAGCAAGCTCGAAGAGAAGAAAAAATTCAATTCCCAACCATGATATGACTCCAATGCTATTTAAAAATGGAGGAAGGCTCTTTCTGATGTTGCAGATATAAAAGGTTTCGATTTCCAAGCTTATAATGGGTGAGATCTCCAAATCTCCCTCTTGTTAGTCTCACCTTTAATTTGTTTTAATTTGTTGGATTGATACATATATGAGTCACCTTTAATGGATTGATAGATATATTATGGCTAGCGGTGCCTTCGACGGGGCTTCCAAGTGTGAAGTTTTCATAATGAACCTAGCTAGTAGAAAAGTCACACAAACTTGCAAGAGAAAGAAGAGAGGAGAGAAAAAGAATGAATTGTATTAATTGTATTCCACACTCAAAGAGTGAATAATTTACAATAGATATAGGCTATATGAGTAACTAATGCACCATAGTAGTGATCTAGAGAGATATGAACACCCACAGATAGACTCTAGAGTGAACTATCACCTAGTCCTAGTTAAATGGTCCATGCAATCATTAATTAACCGAGTCACATGTGTGGAAGTGAGAGAAACACATGCAATCACAAGATATGCACCCTCTTGGCCACATGCGTGAGACATGCACACTCTCGGTGAGGGAACCGAGGTGAACATGCAACTACTAGTGATAAAATCGAGGTTACCATGCATGAGTGACCTCCACTAGTCTAACTGAGGTGTAGCATGTTATCATGCAATTTGTACTTTCCCAAAGCCCAAGGCAAGTGAGGGAGATTGGCGTAACAATGGGATATCCTATCACTATCACCTCAATAGGAAATCCCCTTCTTTTAGGAGTAGGAAAGAAACTACCCCAAGGGAGGCATCCATGATGGCCTAAAGGGCCGGGTAAGCTAAGGATAAGGACAAGAAACCCCCCCCTCACATTGGTCACCAAAGTTAAGGGTGTCTACGTCTGAGGAATTGAGGCAAAATAAGGATATTGATGTACCTTCCCAAAACAAGAACAATATATCATGCATATATAATTTCAAAGTACCAACTGATAGTAAAAGCCTCAGAGATGTTAGACAATTAAGAAATAAAGTTGTTGAAGTAAATTTGCAGCAATTTATCAGTTTACAACAATAATAGATATTTTGTAATAGCCACAAAAATTAGTGCTCAGAATTTCAAGAAAATACTATGAAAACTTATCATTTATCAAGTATATTGTTTAGCAATTATCGCACTACAACAAATCCCTATGATTTGCTCCCATTTTTGCTTCCAAGTTGGTTTTAGTGTATTTTTCTTCAATTTTTTAAAAAAGTCGGCGCTATTTATTGGGATGGAGCTATTTATGGAGTTTTTTGCACCAACAACAAAATTTAGGCGCTAATAGCGCCGAAAATTGTGCCCCATTTAGCACCGTAAATTTCACCCCATTTAACGCCAGAAATAGTGCCCCCTTTAGCGCTAGAAATAGCGTCCCTTTTAGCGCCTGATTTAGCCCTCCAGTTAGCGCCAGAAATTGCACCAGAAGTAGCGCCGAATGTAGCCAGATTAGCCTAAATAGTTAATTAGTTGAGGTGTTGGGGGTTAAGTGGATAAGGGCTTTGAGGATTATGGGATTTAGGGATTTGGGGTACATGCATTAAGGGTTAATGGATTAGGGGTTAGGGTTTAAGGGATTAAGGGTCAAGAGCTAAGGGATTTGGCACTTACGGGTTAGGTAGTTTAATTGTTAACGGCTTAGGGATTATGGGTTAGGGGATTAATGTTTAAGTGCTTAGGGCATGAGGGTTTATGGATTAAGGGATTAGGGATTGGTGTTAAGTGTTTAAGGGTTGATGGCTTAGGGATTTGGGGATTTAGGGCTTTTGCATTAAGGGATTAGTGATTAACTAAGGTTGAGGGATTAAGGGTTAATTAGGGATTATGGATTAAGGATTTAAGGGTTAATGGAACAGGGGTTAGGGGAGTTAGGGATTTGTCAGAACTCTCTTGAAATTTCATGGAACCTCTTCCAACACGCCAATCACCAATGTCATCCACCGATGTCACACAGTGAGCAGTGAATGGGGCCGACGTTGAAATTTCTTCAAATTGTTCCTGTATGCATTGAAATTTGACATGGTTAGACTAGACATATGCCTTGATGATATGCGAGGGTTTCAAGACTCAGGGATACATGATGTCCCCACATGATATTTGAGATCGTCCAAGTTTGCATCAACGTTCATCATGTAGTCTCATTGTCATCATCTATCATTCACATCTACAAAATGCTTGTCGAAACTATCTTGAAATTTCATGGAACGCCTTCCAAGATGCCCATCACCAATGTCATCCACCAATGTCGCATGATGAACAATGAATGGGGTTTGGCACCGGATGTGCCTTGAGGTGTTGGGGGTTAAGTGGATATGGATTTTGAGGATTATGGGATTTGGGGTATAGGGATTAAGGGTTAAGGAATTAAGGGTTATGGTTCAAGGGATTAAGGGTCAAAAGATAAGGGATTTGGCGCTTATGGGTTAGGTAGTTTAATGGTTAATGGCTCAAGGATTATGGGCTAAGGAATTAATGTTTAAGTTCTTAGGTCATAGGAGTTTATGGATTAAGGGATTAGGGTTTAAGTGTTTAAGGGTTGATGGCTTGGGTGTTATGGTATTTAGGACTTTTGTTTTAAGGGATTAATGTTTAGCTAAGGTTGAAGGCTTAAGGGTTTAGGGATTAGGGCTTAAGGATTTACAGGTCAATGGCTTAGGGGTTAGGAGTTAGGTCAAAATTTGACATGGTTAGACAAGACACATGCCTTGATGGTATGTGAGGGTTTCAAGAGTCAAGGACGCCTGATGTCCCCGCATAATCTTCGACATCCTCCATGTTTGCATGAACCTTCATTATGTGGTCTGATCATTTTCATCATTCATCATTCCCATCTACAGAATATTGGTTGGAACTCTCTTGAAATGTCATGGAATGTCTTCCAACACGCTCATCTGCAATGTCATCAACCGACCTCACACAATGAGCAGTGAATGGGGCCAACGTTGAAACTTCTTCAAAATGTGATTGTATGCGATGAAATTTTACATGGTTAGACTAGGCGAATGCATTGACAGTATGGGAGGGTTTTAAGACTTAGTGAAATCATTGAGATTGAATATTGATGTTTTGATATGAAATAGGAAACTAAAATTGAACTTTAATTTATTAAATTTTCACCCATTTCTAGGTGATTAAAATCTTTTATTTTGTTTAATTATTTTATGTTTAGTTCTTAATAAAACATAATAAAAAATTTATGCCCAACATTGAAATGCAAACAATATAAAAATTATGAAGTTAACAAAGTTGCTTATTCAAATCATTGTGAGATACATGCATTAATGATGTCTTTCATTGACAAATGCACAAAGGCCATCTGTGGTGTAACAGTTCTTCGTTTGGAAATATATATATATATATATATATATATATATATATATATATATATAGTGCTTTCATTAACCACACGAGCTAAGTTATCCCACTTTTCACAAAGGCTTGTTTTTAATTGCTTGAATCATGATAATTTGTCATTTGAATTTTGCTAAAAACTCTTAAATATGCCCTCTTGCCTCATCTTGCAATAACAGTCTCCTAAATCAATTGGCTTACATATGGCTGACCTATTGTACATGTTACCCCTCATATTGTATGAGGCATTGTACTAGTTTGAAGACCCTTCCCAAGAAGGTTGTGTTTGTAGGATGTGTGTCTTGATGGTTATCGGTTGTGGATTTGATATTTATTGTTTCATTTAGCATCAACTCTCGGGGAATCATTGCATATTTGGAGGCTTGCATATTATGTGTGGATATTGATAGAGAAATGGGCTTGATGAGGGTCTTACATATATGGTTCACTCTTTTTTTACCCTTAGCACATTCATGGAGAGGGATACCCATCAACTAAAGGTTTTCCCTAAGTTTTATTGCTCATTGCTTTATACTCCTTGAGATAGTGTACCCTCACTCTAGGGCACATATCCCTAAGGTCCATGCCTTGGAAAGGGCACATTCGATGGTTGAGATATATTCGTGAGGAGTGCCTTAGCTTTGGGGCCCTATTTTTAGCATGTGGTTGAGATTTCAAGGAGGTTGGCTAAATCATATCATGGAATCACTAGTACATATGGGCCCAAAATGCAACAGAATATTTCCACGTTTCTATAATTCATGGAAAAATACATTAAAAATTTGTCTTTCTTTTAATTTTTTTTTTCGTTTGGCCCCGATGTTCATTGATATAGCGACATATTTAGAAAACCGTCTATATATCTATGAATTTTCGTCGCTATATCGACACTTGTGCCACGCGTGCGAACCACACGTGTAGTGCAATGGGTATTGACTTTTTTCGGGGTCAACTCATTTATTTTTCATTACTATATCGACGAGAATCGATCTATAAATACATGTCCTTAAAACAAATTTCGAAAAATTTGCTATAGTTGCGACAATTTTGTTGGTGATTGTTTGAGCCCTGATTTTTTCTGTCACGTACTGGTTTAACACATCCAATTCTCGATCTACATAGCTCGGATTTTAGACTTGCAAGGTTAGTATTTTTATTTTTTCTGTCTCTTTTAATATAAAGCTATGTTAAGAAATTTTAATTTCAAATTTTTTTAACATGAATGTTTTAACCAATTTTTTTCTTCTTCGAAATTTAGCATTGCTACGTATATTTCATGTGATTGAACGCCAAAGTACATGAATTTTTAAATTATTATTATTATTAATAATTTTTTCAAAATTTAGCATTGCAACATATATTTCCCGTGATTGGACCTCAAAGTATATGAAGTTTTAATTTTAATTTTTTTTCAATGTTTTAACAAAATTTAAATTTTAAATTGTTTAATTGGTTCTTATAGGAAATTACCATGTTAAATTAATATATACTACGAATGATAATGCAAGGATGATTTCTTAGTTTAGAGCGACATTGGAGGCGAAGGGCGATGGAAAATGTTATTTCCCTTGAAATGATTGCAGGGGCTTGCAAACAAGAAGAATTTTAATAACAACAACTGAAAAACATTGTAGGGAAAAGGGGCATGCTGAACGAGGGTTATGAATATCATCCCTTGGTAAGACATTATTCAATATATAATGTATTCTTTGTAATAGTGATCATGTCATGTATTTGTCAATTTTTTTATCATTTTAATATATGTTTTATACACACTAATTTTAATACATTGTTTGTAAATATAAAGACAATGGCCCCAAAATGTCGACTGCCAGAGAGTTATTTTCCAAGTAGTATCATAAATACTACTTTACAAGGTGAGGAACATGGAGATCAAAATATTGAAGATTGAGTTCTTAATGATGATATGGACGAAGATAATGTTATTGATACATATCAGGAAGATGAGATACATAGATTGATCCAAGACACATTTTCTTCAATGGACGAGGACAACCAAGACGATATTCACGATTTTGATCCTCTACTCGAGAAGTCACAACAACCTCTTTATGAAGGCTCAACAACAAATCTTATATCTTCTATATTGTTGTTGGTGAACTTGAAGGTTTTGAATGGTTTATCAAACACCTGTCTCACACAGATCCTATGGTATGTAATGCATTATTTATGTCATGTTGACATGTACATAAAGGTTGACTATTTTTCTTTATTGTTGTTTTTAATTAATTCGTAAAGTAGGGATGTGATATTTATGATTAATATTGTTTACATTGACTTATGTTTTAATGGTGTAGATTGTTAGGTGAATTTCTATTACCACCATCAAATATTTTACCACACACATATCGAGAAATATCTTTGATTATGAAAGAAATTGGAATGGAGTATCGAGCTATTGATGCATGTCCTAATGATCATATCATATACTATGGACAATATGCATCAACAAATGAATTTCTACAATGTCAAATAAGTAGATATCAAACCGATCAAGCAACAAAAAAGGTGCATCACAAAGTTCTTCATTATATTCCCATAATTCCACGTTTCCAATGACTGTTTAGGTGCCAAAGTATAGCACAGTTTGTAGATTTCCATGCAAAGAAAAGAAGTGAAGAAGATGTTCTTCGAATGCATGCAGATGGTTCCGCATTGAAGAACATCAAAGAAAAATGGCCAATTTTTAAAGAAGAACCTCGTAATACTTTCATTGACAGTTGATGGTGTCAATCCATTTGGAGAGCTTCATTCTACTTACTCAGTGTGGCTCGTTTTTGTTATAAACAATAACCTTCCTCCTTGGATGTTGATAAAGAGAGAGCACATAATGTTGGCAATGATTGTTCAAGGTATTTAATTAGCTTGTCTTTATTTACTTGAAAGTATGGCATAATATTTCATTTCTTTGTTTCGTTCATGATAATTATATCTTTTATATATAAGGATGTATAATTAAATATAATTAATGTATGTTGAACCAATTAGGTAAGTACCAAGTTAAAGATATGAATGTATATATTGAGCCTCTTATCAATGAGCTGTTGAAGTTATGGACTGGAATCACTATGTATGACATCTCTAGACCAATAGGGAAAAAACAATTTCAATTCAATGGAATACTTGCATGGACAATTCTTGATGCTCCCGGGTTAACACATTTTTGTAGTATGTAACTTTCCATTGCGGTTGAATATTATATAATTTTTTGAAAATATCATGCATTTTTTAAAATTGTAATCCTAATTTGCTACATTAATTCATATATCTTACATGTCTTCAAACAGAGGGTAAATTTTCATGTCCAGTTTGTAGTCCTAGGATAAAATCTCGTCGTTCAAGAAGTTTAGGAAATGAGGTGTTTGATGATTATAGGCACTTTCTACCTAAGAACCATAGTTATTGAACTACTGAGAAAGAAAAATTCAATGGTAAAGAAGAGAATGGAAAAAAACCACGAAGAATGACACCTCACCTATGGAAGTTGGAATATAATAGAAATCGTCAAGGTATGCAAATTATTTATGTATCATAATATTATAAATCTTATGATTTTTTTTCATTGAATTTTATTTGGCGTGGTACCTAGCTATATTGATTAATTAGTGTTAATGTGATTTCGTTTATGTTTCATGAAT
>JASDQU010946347.1:0-28465 GCA_032191745.1 Picea mariana | reverse complement strand
CCATAGTGATAATAATGGAGGCCATCCAATGTAAGGTGTTAATTAATTGGATATATGTTCAAATATAACTTCATAATTAGTCATTAATATCAACAAGAATAAACCAAACCATTCACCAAAATATTGAACAGAATAAATAGTCAAAACCCTTGAGGTAGGGTATCACCATATATTAATCCTTAAGGACTTGTAATATATAATTTCCATATAAACCCTTTTTTCTCTTGATATCCTTTTTTCTAACATGAGATCATCGATCTAAAAATACTTTTTCAAATTCCTCACCTTTAAGTTCCTTTATCTCTTCATTGTTAAGACCATTCCACCATATGCTAGCATCATCCTTTCAATTGTAAGATAGATGTGACCTCCAAAGGAATGGATGTTCATAATTCATCCGTTTTAGATATTCTTAAATACTAGGGATATCATATTTCCTTACAAAATACATTTTTCTATGAGAACCCCAAAAATAGTTCTTGGGTTTGTAAAAAAATTGTAGCTTTTAATCGAAAAAATCCTAAAAAAATGTTGAATTTAAAATGTTGATAACTTCATTTTCCAGGCTCTGTTTCGATTGTTTTTTTTTTAAATTGAGTATTTTTCCGAGAGGAATTCAAATATATAATTTTTTTTCGACAAATTCTATATAGAAAGTTCCAAGATTCAGTCTAAAGTGCGCTGCCCCCTTTCTCCCCTAGAAAACATCTACAAAAACAACAAAAAATTTCTTCCTTTCTTTGGCTGAGAAAAGTGCTCTGATACAAATTGTTAAGTACTTGAATAGATATGAAAATATAAATTCAGAAATAATCCTTAATCTCAACAAGAATAAACCAAACCACTCACCAAAATATTGAACACAAGAAATAGTCAAAACCCTTGAGGTAGGGTAACTTCATATATTAATCCTTAAGGAAGGATAACACTCCTCAAGCAATATTTTCTTGCTAAAATAACAATATTCTTCACTATGTTCATTACATTGCTTATCACTTCCTTATATAATATTCTCTAATAACGTTAGAGAAGGAACCTTCTACAAATCCTTCTAACATTTATTATTTTCATATTGATATATCTAACTACCATAGTGGGGCTTATTTAATAATATAGTGGACCTAGCCTACCTTACATAGAATGGCCTCCACTATTAATACATAACCACAATTCCATTGGCTACCTCCCTAATTACCACATATTACCTCTCTTGGTATACTACATTTGGTCTCATAGTTGTATCTCATTAGGAGGTTTCCCCCTCGAAGAGACAATTAAACAAGAGAGGATTCCTTCCATAATATGATATATTGTATGGTGTTTCCATACCCTAAGGGTCTGATAATAATAAAGTGTGGTTTCTTCTAGATTACTCTTGGATCTATTGTGGTTCTTATGTATTCAGGTCTTTGGTACTTAACAGTGAATAAATTTATTCAGATCCATCAGTTAGACAAAGGGGATATTGAAACACATATCCTTACCCTGAACAAGAATAAAATTTGACGCGGGAAGCAATGAAGTTCTGTAAAAATATCGAACAGGTTAAACCAAATAGAAATAAAGGAAGACAACCAAACACTTCATACACTTCCCTAGAATAATTTCCTCAATTACTAAAATAAAACTAGTCACTTGACTACTTGATTGACCTACTAAACTTTCTGATATAATATAGAGAGGATCAAAGACCATACAAAAATATTTGAAAACTATCACAAGAGAAATAGACAAATGACTTTGACCCTCAATTTGACATTGAAATTAATGGATACATGATCAAACAAGTCATAGTTGAATTTGGATTGAAAACAAACATCTTCCCGTGGGAGACATGGAATTGAATTGGAATACCCCCTCTAGTTCCAAAAATGAACTTCTTAAAACTATCAGATTAAATATTCTTCCAACCAATTGGAATAGTAAAAAATTTCATAACTTATATAATGGGGATTCTAGCAAGAGTCAATATTGAAGTTATCAATCTCGTTGAAGGAATTCTTGCATACCCCACATTAGTAGGAAGACCATGGGTTCGAAGTATGAATGCAACTATCTCCCTCAAAAGAGATAGGATCAAATTGAAAGGAAGTGACGTAAAGATCATCATACCCTTGGATCCTAAACAAGGAAAACCTTGGGTAGAAACATGGGACAAAGATCAGGATGCTTGTCGAATGTACTAAATAATAAATGAACAAAAGGATAATGTCGAGAAAAATGCAGAAGGATAAATTTTAGTTCGAAAAACATTTTTGATGGGACAAAACTCATACACATAACTCTATAATTAGAAAATAGATAATCATAAAGCCAAAGAAAAGGAGTGTTGGTTGATAGAATAAATTCCAATAAAGAATCAAGAACATGTTTATCGGTACAATAAATCCCTATTATTCTCAAGAAAATAACAAGAAAAGAACCAACTCTCTTTCTGACTGACAAAAAAACAAGACCCCCCTATGGTTCAATGAAAGTAATTCCTTGATGGTCCATGTCGATGAGGTGTCAAATTTACTCAAAGAATGGGGAGGGTATAGATCTTAGCAGAATCCTTCACTAGTCAAGCTACCCAATGTTTGTAAACTCATGCCCCCCACATAGAAACATGGAACACCTCCACACTATATTTTGTTGAACAATTTGGTAGGAAGAAGCTATCAGTGAGAGTCGACATCCTGAAATTTAAAGTTAGGTTTGACCCAATGGCTCACATTTGTTGGAACATAAAGCATTGATGGTTCATCACACATATCATGGGTTCATTTAGTCGATAGGTCGACCTACATCTAGATAAAGTTGGTCGAGTGATAGACAAACACACTACACTAGTTAGTTGAGCAGTCGACCAATAGTCGAAGATGGTCAGGCGATGGATGGATTGGCCCAAAAATTGACTACAAGTTGGACGCGTATGCGGTCAGTTTGAGAATCTCTATTGAGCTATCTTGATAGAGAATATTTGACAGAGTCAACTCTAACAGTCGACGGTTACATGTACACAAGATATTTTGGATTCTATGGAAGACATTGAGATCTTGAGTCTATAAAACGTAGAGCTCTTGGGTCATTATTATCATGGATATTGTGAAATAGGACATATGGATCAATATGTGCAACACGAACTGTGATTTTGTGATCAGAATGCACCCTCCTTGTTAGTGTTCTATGCAGTTGTAAGACCCTAGGTTCAAGTTATCTTTAACCAAACAAACCCTATAGACACCATCCCTTTCGGCATAACCTGCATGCGCAGATGAAGTCTCACCTGAGGTATCTATTGGAACTACAAGAACCATTCTTCTGTAGTAGTGAGGGAATGGTAGGTGACCATTCTATTCATTCTTACTTATTAATTTTCTACACATAAGCTTGTCTTTATCCTCTGTGAGTTACTTAGATAATTCGTATTCCTACTACCATTATCTTCCATATTACAACATAACCCATTACTGTAATAGCCATAGCAATTGTTGAATGATTATACATAAGGAAATTATAATCTAATAAAAATCCACATAGAATCCACGATCAATCATACAAAATATAGTTAACACAAGATTTAACGTGGTTCACCCAACTCTAGGCTACGTCTACAATGGATGGCTTCTTTATTATGATTTTAGTAATTGCTTCAGGCTTATGCATTGTTCTTACAAACATATAGCATGTTTATCTTTCATTTCTCCTAGCCTAGATGATTTGGAGTGCAAGTCTCTCTCCCTCTGCATCATATCTTAACATTCAAACATTGATTCTCTCCCTTCCCATCAATCCTATCTCCCTTCTTATAGACAAGAGATCTTGACAATTTTGAATAGACTCCACAATACTACTCGAGAATAAGCACAAAGAGGAACCCCTATTCTCCCAACCCATTACATATTTATATATATACTCTAGGGATTAAAACCCTACTTTGTTCATCCCAAAACCCAATTACAATGCATGACTAGTCCAGTTAACTGTTTTTTCGAGTTGCTTTCACCTTCTTTTATGTCTGCATGTTTCTTTTTCACTCTGACTTTTGTTCTTCTAGATTTTTTGCGTCCTTCTATTTTTATCATTTCGGGGTGTCATCCTTCCTTTTCTCCCGCTTTCCTCTCCTGCATTATTCTTCTCTCTTATTTATTCTTCTCTATAATTTATTCTTCTCTATAATTTATTCTTCTCTTACCGTGTGTTGTGATTTTGGATGCACCTCAATTGTGCACTCTCGAATCTTCCTTCTTCTTCTACACACCTCTTTTGCACACTTCTTATCTACTTATGATTTATACCAAAATTGTGTCCCAAAACAACCTCTCTGATGATCCAGACGCCACCTCTGCCTCCACAGAGTCTCTGCACGACCTACCAGTCTTAAGGATCATTCAATCTATTTCATGAGCCGAAGCGACTCTTTCGATTCCTTTCTATAATCTCAATTCAATCGATCCACAGGTCCTTTTCAGAAACTCCACTTGTGCAAACAACACTAGGCACGAGCTCCTTTCTCCCTAAGTGACCACAGCACTATGACCAAGGGCCTATCCCAAAGTCTCTTGTCAAAAACTCATGATCTTGCAAGTTCGTGAGTCGAAGCTCCCGACTCTTCCTTCCCCAATCTCACGATAACCGAAATCTCGAAATGGGTATAGCTCCTTCTCTATCAGCTCCCTCTGCACGTGACCACTGGCTAGGCTTAATGCTAGCACCTCTCGCTACTTTCCGCTTCATGAGTTTCAGCATCAAGCTTCCGTGCTCTTATCCTGTGAATCCCCGAGACACGATAAGTCAATGTATGTTGACTCCTTTCTCCAGGCGATGCATGTTCACCTATCAACCACGCGGGCCCCACCTTGTGGTTCTACCATGTGTTCACACTCGTGCCTCGGCTCTCAGCACTTTGTGACTTCTGCAGTCGAGACGAGGTCCTCTCAACCTATGAACCTCCGAATGCGTGATACATGATGGGGTTCTTGATTCAACGGTCCTCCCATGACTTGGATCAACAACTATCCTCTCTCCTCGTGATTTCACAACTTGGAGCACCCAACCTTTGGGCTCTCACCTTGTGAACCTCTGAGTTCGCGAGATCCCTTGATCTCTGCCACTTGTCCTCCTTAGAAAGATAGTCCTGATCTTCTCGCGACTTCGCCACCCGTGAAGTCAAGAGACTTCCTTCTCTGACTCTTGATGTCCAAATCCCTGATATGGGTGATCTCGTGACACGTGTCCTCTTTCCAATGGACGGCTCAGATTTCTTCAGGACTTCGCTACTCGCGAAGTCAATATGCTCACCTCTATGAGTCTCGGTGCCCGAATCTCCGAAACAGACAATTCCATGACATGCATCCTCCCATAGATGGACGACTCAGATCTAATTCACAATTTCACGATTTTTGAGGTCGAGTGCTCGGACTTTCATCCTCCGGACTCCCAAACTCCTGAATGCTGAATTCCCGATATGATACTCCTTCATGACTTTCGCTTTGTTGTTCACGAAGGTTTAACCCTCGTGCATCTCCTGTCAGATATAACGGCTGATGGTTATTCTCTCGAGATCTGACGGTTTAGATCATCTCTCTTGTGCACTCCTCCTGCACTGCCTCCTGGATGTGGAAACCTTTCAACAGTCTAGATATCTTCGGATCATCTGACAAAAAATGTTGCTCCTCCCGAGCTTGTGCACACTTTCTTCCCAAACTTGGAAGAATTTCCAATTTTCAAAGGCCTCGACTTTTGTTCTCCTTTACCTGCGAGCTCTTCGACATGGGTCCTCGCCTGTGCATATAAAAACACTGCTTCTCCTGAGATTTAGGGAACCCCGAACCCTTCAAAGAGGTATGTGACTTTTTCACTCCTTCCAGAGTCTTCGCACACACAATGCTATCTCTTTTGAGCTTTTCTGAGACTCAGAATCTTAAGGAAATAAATCCTTCTTCCTTTCTCCTGTAGATGAAAAATTTGGATTCCCTCCTGGCACTCTGTCTACTCTAGCAACCTATTGCTGAGTGTTTCAGGGTGTTTAGTAACCCTACGAAGATCCTTCAGTGGATTCTACTTCTAATTACAGAACTCAAAGAGTTCTCTCCATGTGCCTATCTGCACACTGACTCAATGCCCTCTTGGCAGAGTTGTATAGAACTCCTCAGAGATTTTGTCTTCTTCTGAACTCACAACAGAGTTCTTTTTCTATGCACCCCTTGCACTGGCTCAATGTCCACTTGGCAGAGCTTTACAGAACTCCTCAGAGCTTCTATCTGCAACTATGTCTCTCATACATAGCCTTGCCTCCTAAGGTGTTTAGCAACCTCAAAGACCTTTCCCGAGTTGATGATTTCAGCTCTTGTGCCCTCGACACGTCTTTGTCTGAATCCGCAGAGTTCATAAGTGCATCCGTGCACTGGCTATCAGAACCCGCAGTGTTTTTTCAAACCCTCCTGGTGTGAAGCCTCAAAGACCTCTACCTGAAATCAAACAACCTTCAAATGCACAACCACAACATACATTCACAGCATAATAAGAACACACACAGACACTCATTCAACACAAGGAATATGCAGGAAAAATTGTTCTTTTGTATTAAATGGAAAATGCTTGTTTTTACAAGGGTGTTCTCGAGCTCATACTTTATTAGAGTCTCGACTCCTTCTCTATGCACACTCACCCTCTCTTGTGCATACCCTCTTCTAACTACTCCAAATGAGATCGTAATTGATCTTTTACATGAGGGGGCTCTTCGAGCTCTTCCCTCCAATCTCACCTACCCTATTCAATGTCACTGAATGGGATGTCTAGTCCACCATATGGATCTATATCTCATCCTTCAAGCATTAAAGGCCTACCTAATCTACGCCTATGCAAAGCACGACCTCTCATATCAACAACCTAAAACATTTAATTACATTCAATTTCAAAATTGAAAACGAGGGCTACGCCTCTCTTGAACATGCGATTTGAATCCACTAACATGGCTGGTTGGCTGGCTGGCCAACGTGGAGAGATACTCCTACATCATACTCCTTAGCTGCAAAATTCATGAGCTCCTCCTCATGAGCTCCCACTCTCAGCTGTGGAAATCCTCCTGGATCCGAAAAAACTATCTAGAGTCTCCTCGCTCCACTTCTTTGTTGTTGTTGCTGCTTCTTTTTCTGCTTCTCCGCTCAGCTTCTCCTTGGTGGTAGTATATGCTAACCTAATCATCAACTCCCTGATCATCTCGATCACTTCGTCTAGCAACTCTAGTGGCTGGCTCTGCTCATGCAGTCTCCTCGGATGCAAAATTTTTCTGCAATTGGGTAGATCACTATGATATCCCATGCCTTCTTCGTTTGCTTCCAACCTCACCTATTGGATGTGCATGCCCTGCACTTTCACCCTTCTCTCCAGGGATTCAATCTGTTCAGATAGATCAGCCTAAGTAACATTGGCTACCTCTTCTTCTTCTTCTTCTTCTGCAAACTCCAAAATTGCATTCCTTTCAACTACGTGGCTAAAAGTATTGAGCCACTCTTCAGAATGCTCATCTTCTTCTTTTTCTACTTGGGCAGCTCCCCAAATATTCTCCAATTCTTCCTTCCTGACAGTCTCAGCTAGCTGTCCTGCCTCTACTGTTGCTGCCTCCTCTTGGGTAAATGGTAGGAATACCTTAATTCCTGCAATCATTAGAAGGCTCCTCTGGTCCTCCTTTTCCATCAGCTACATCTGCTGATCGAGATCTAACTCTGAGCTCATCTGTTCGTCAGCTCCTCAGGCTGATTCAAACTCACTTCTGAGTTTATGAGACCCTCATGTAGCCTCATCTGCTTATCCTTGCCCAACTGGCAATATGGGACGTCTTTGCTGCCCTCCTGGTAGACTATGAGAACAACTGATCCCATCTTCATCAGCGCCTCAGGTTGAATTGAACTTACCTCCAAGTCCATGAGACTTTCAGACAGTCCCATCTCTATTCCCATGTCCACCTGGAAAATTGGAAACTTTCTACTGCCTTCCTGGTAGTCTATGAGATCCCGCAGTGATCTCGATACATTTCCCACTTGGCAATGTGAAATTTCTAGGCTATCCTCATGATAGTCTATGAGACCCCACAACGATCTCAACTCTTTTCCCACCTCGCAATTGGGAATTTCTGGACTGCCCTCCTAGTAGTCCTTGAGATCTTCAGCTGATCCCAATTCTTCCTCACTACTAAGGCTTCTCCTAGTCTCTGGTTCACATATCTGAACCCTTTCCTATGGTTCGTCGAGGTTTTCAGCATGCCTCAACCATCCTCTTAATAGCCTATGCTGTCTTCTAGCCATCAACTCCTTGACTAGACATTTTACCTTTGGCTTCCTCATGGGCCATTCATATACCCATCTTGACCTGACATTCTGTTGTATCTCAAATGCAGGTTCATCTATTCTTGCCCTCATCTCAACAAGTTCTTTATCCCATTCAACTTTACTCATTAGCTCTGGGTACTTCCTTCCATCACTCTTATAGCCTTTAGTAGCCATATTGCTATCTATCTGCCTTGCTGGAAAATATGTTGTTGTCACTCTGAACTTGAGTGTCTCCAGCTTCTTCTATAGTCTTCTTGACTACCTATGGACTGTTGCCTTCCTGCAAACAATCCATACAGAGTTTCCCAGCACTCTGTCTTCTTTTCCCCTCTCTGCCTATAGTATATAGACAAAGTATCAGCTCTGATACCAAACTTGACACAAACGCCACCTCTACCTCGACAGAGTCTCTGCGCGACCTCCGGGTCTTAAGGATCATTCAATCTATTTCATGAGCTGAAGTGGCTCTTTCGATTCCTTGCTGGAATCTCAATTCAATCGATCCACAGGTCCTTTTCGAAAACTCCACCTGTGCGAACAACACTAGGCACGAGCTCCTTTCTCCCCAAGCGACCACAACGCTATTACCAAGGGCCTATCCCAAAGTCTCGTGTCAAAATATCGCGATCTCACGAGTTCGTGAGGCAAAGCTCCCGACTCTTCCTTCCCCAATCTCACGATAACCTAAATCACGAAATGGTTATAGCTCCTTCTTTGTCAGCACCCTCCACACGTGACCACCGGCTAGGATTAATGCTAGCACCTCTCGCTACTCGCCCCTTTGTGATTTTCAGTGTCAAGCTCCCGTGATCTTATCTCGCAAATCCCTGAGACATGAGAATTCAATGGAGTGTTGACTCCTTTCTCCAGGTGACACGTGTCCACCTATCAACCACGCGGGCCCCACCTTGTGGTTCTGCCACATGTTCACACTTGTGCCTCGGCTCTCAGCACTTCATGACTTCTGCAGTCAAGACGAGGTCCTCTCAACCTCCGAACCTCCGAATGCATGATACGCGATGGGGTTCCTAATCCAACGGTCCTCCCGTGACCTGGACCAATGACTATCCTCGCTCCTTGTGATTTCGCAACTTCACGACTTGTAGCACCCAACCTTTGGGCTCTCACCTTGCGAACCTCTGAGTTCATGAGATCCCTTGATATTTACCACCTATCCTCCTCAGATGGACGGTCCTGATCTTCTCACGACTTTGCCACCCACGAAGTTAAGAGACTTCCTTCTCTGAATCCTAATGTCTAAATCCCCGATATGGGTGATCTCGTGACACATGTCCTCTTTCCAATGGATGGCTCAGATTTCTTCTGGACTTTGCTACTCGTGAAGTCAAGATGCTCACCTTTTTGAGTCTTGGTGCCCGAATCTTCAAAACAGATGATTCAACGACAAGCCTCCTCTTGCAGATGGATGACTCAGATCTAATTCGCAGTTTCATGATTTCTGAGGTCGAGTGCCCGGACTTTCATCCTCCGAATTCCTGAACTCCCAAATGCAGAATGCCTGATATGATACTCCTTCGGGACTTTCACTTTGTTGTTCATGAAGGTTTAACCCCCGTGCATCTCCTATTATATCTAACGGCTGACGGTTATTCACTCGAGATCTGACGGTTCAGATCATCTCTCCTGTGCACTCCTCCTGCACTACCTCCTGGACGTGGAAACCTTTCAATGGTCCAGATATCTTCGGATCATCTGATGATAGATGTTTCTCCTCCCGAGATTGTGCACACTTTCTTCCCAGACTTGGAAGAATTTCCAATTTTCAAAGGCCTCAACCTTTGTTCTCCTTTACCTGCAAGCTCTTCGATGTGGGTCCTTTCCTTCCTATATAAAAATGTTGCTTCTCCCGAGCTTTAGGGAACCCCGAACCCTTAAAAGAGTTTTGTGACTTCTGCACTCTTTGCAGAGTCTTCGCACACACAGTGCTATCTCTTCTGATATTTTCTAAGATTCAGACTCTTAAGGAAGTAAATCCTTCTTCCTTTCTCTTACAGATGGAGAATTTGGATGCCCTCCCGGCACTCTATCTGCTCAAGAAACCTATTGCTGAGTGTTTCAGGGTGTTCAGTAACCCTGCGAAGATCCTTCAATGGATTCTTCTTCTAATTATAGAACTCAAAGATTTCTCTCCCTGTGCCTATCTGCACACTGACTCAATTCCCTCCTGGTAGAGTTGTACAAAACTCCTCAAAGCTTCTATCTTCTTCTGAACTCACAAAAGAGTTCTTCTTCTGTGCACCCCTTGCACTAGCTCAATGCCCACTTGATAGAGCTTTATAGAACTCCTCAGAGCTTCTGTCTACAAATATGCCTCTCATACACAGCCTTGCCTCTTGAGGTGTTCAAAAACCTCAAAGACCTTTCCCGAGTTGATGATTTAAGCTCTTGTTCCCTCGACACGTCTTTGTCTGAATCTGCAGATTTCAAAAGTGCATCTGTGCACTGGCTATCAAAACCTGTAGTGTTCTATCACACCTTCCTGGTGTGAAGCCTAAAATACCTCTACCTGAAATCAAACAACCTGCAAATGCACAACCACAACATACATTCACAGCATAATAAGAACACACATAGATGCTCATTCAACACAGGGAATATGCAGGAAAAACTGTTGTTTTGTATTAAATGACAAATGCCTGTTTTTACAAGGGTATTCTCGAGCTTATACTTTAATAGAGTCTCGGCTTCTTCTCTATGCACACTTGCCCTCTCTTGTGCATACCCTCTTCTAACTACTCCAAATGAGATCGTAATTAATCTTTTACATGAGGGGGCTCTTCAAGATCTTTCCTCCAATCTCACCTACCCTATTCAATGGCATTGAATGGGTTGTCTATTCCACCATCTGTATCTAGATCTCAGCCTTCAAGAATTAAAGGCCTACCTACTCTACGCCTGTGCAAAGCATGGCTTCTCAGCTCAATAGCCTAAAACATTTAATTACATTCAATTTCAAAATTGAAAACGAGGGTTGTGCCTCTCTTGAACACGTGATTTGAATCCATTGACATGGCTGGTTGGCTGGCTAGCCAACATGGATAGATGCTCCTGCATCATCCGACCGGGCCCCAACACTCACCTACAACTTGTCTTGAGCCACCTAGGCTTGTTTCCTACTCCTCCATGCTTTAGTGAACCTTTGGGAGGATCCATTAGCTACCTCCATTTCTTTTTTATTATTTCCTCTATTTATGCGATCTGCTTCGTGGGCTACTTGCTTCACCTTTCCCTATGCAGTGGCCAGTTCGCCAATCACCCTTACTGCTTCTTAATGAAATGGTCCTAAGCATTGCTTAAGGATATTCTGTTGATCCCTCATATGTTATACTTCCACGTATAACTACCTTTATTCCAAAATTGATATCATATGTTCCATTGGTGGAAGTGTGTTGATTCTGTCTAAAGCTTGCTGGGATGTTTCCCATTCTTCTCTTAATTTGGCCTCCACAACCTTCATTGTTAGATCTTCCACTAAGTCTATCTAGATTTGTGCACTCTCCTCACATAGTTTTTCACACTCTTCTTCTATTTTCTTGATGCTGGTGACTATGGTCATCTCCATTCTCTCTCTTCCCTCTCAAAATTCTGATGGCCTTCCTAGTGTAGTTTTCAACTATAGGTCCTCAATCCTCGCTTGGAATCCCTTGATGACTTCACCAAACTTCAATACATGTTCTTCTGTAGTAGCCTTGACTACTATTGGTACTTCTGGAACTTCCTTGTACAATTTTTGGATTTTCTCTTGTGTCTTTTGTTCCATTCTGTTAGCTTCCTCCTTTTACTTTAACTCTTTCCTGGTCCTTTTCTTGGCTTCATTCTTTCCCTTCCATACTTCCTCCACTTTCCCTTCAACTGTGCTTTTTTATTGGAGAAAATTTTCATACTATCGTTGTAACTGAGCCTTTTCCTCTTGTACTTTAGTCAGTTGTTGGTGTGCTTCCTCCCCTCACATCCTAATCTCATGTCGCATGCCCATTTTCAGGATTTGTAGTATGTGTGTTGGTAGCCATGACACAACAATGTTCAAATAGTTGATTTCCTTCACCTATTCTTATAATTTTTTCATTGGGAAGTCAGTTACATTTTCCTCAATTTGTAGTGTTTTGTGTCCAACTTCTATCTTGGTTAAGGATAAAAGCACAGTCTCTACTTCCTCCATTAGAATTTTGAACATCCCTCCCTCTATCCTACACTCTATTGTTAGGCCAACTACTTCCAAGAGATATTGCATATTTGTCAACTTCTCTTGCACCTTCAAGTGTTCCGCTTCATGTTTCCTCATTTCTTCCTCCATGATTTCCTCCATGTTTTCCTGTACTTGGTAGTCGATGAGGTCCATATCATCATTGGTTAAATTATAAACTGGGGGTTCCTTGTGCACTTTATCCTTCTTGCATGACCCTCCTGTTGGCTCCTTCCCCTTGTATTTTTATTTGAATCCTATCGTGGGGACTATCTGGTGTTCCTCTAACTTTTATGGACCAATCATATCTCTTGCACCATTATTTTGACCATTCCCATGCCCTTTATCCAATTCTTCATCACTCTTATCCTATTTTTATTCATCTTCTATTTTCCCTATTTTCTCTACTGGGATTTTCCACCCATCTTCCTAATCATTCACAATCAACCGTACATCTTATTTGGTCAACCTATAGTTGTTTGGAAGTAGCTAGCATGAATGATCCTTCTTTTATTGCATGTACATGTGGTTCATGCCTACCTTTAATCGTATAATGTCTTTCTAGGTTTCCACTATTTTGGTTGAAATGTGTGGCGTATGTTCGATTAGGTACCTGATATTATCAAAGTATACAAATAATTTGACATTATTTTTCTATTTCCTCCTTTTATTCATCATATTCCATAAGTTGGCATACCTCCCGAACATATTACCTCTGTCATATGTCCCCATGCATTGACAGTATCCTGGTTCCTTCCATCCAACTAGCGCAATCAAAATCAAAATCCATGCATAGTGAAATTATGTACCCTACTCCTAGGCCTCATTACAGTCTTGCAAAAATTGGTTCATCAAGAAGGTGGCCTAGTGCATTTGGACCCCTACTGAGCACTTTCTTGTAGTTGTGATCAACGCAGCTTGTACTTGATCCTTTTTTGTACTTACACATCAATTTGCAGGCCAACACTTGCATCTCAAACCAAACACCACTATCATTCATGTTTGTGACATTCAAACGTATTTTCCCCCTGAAGGTGTGAAATTTTTACTTCGTTGATTCTAAAAGGGCTTTCTCCCCTGTCTTATTGAACAAAAGGGTTGTATCCTCGTCTACCTTCAGTATCCCTGTGATGCGTGCAATAATAGTAGTATCAATTGACACTGGGGGTTCAAGCCACAGTGTCCCCACATGGACGTAACTAAGAAATAACTTAATGCATGCATTGATTTCTAGTCTATGCCCAAAATGTGGAACCTCCAACAAGTTTAGTATTCTTGACTTCTCAAGCCTTGTTTCCCACATCTGTATTTCTAGCAATATCATTGATTTTCCTAGCATGATCTTATTGCACAATTATTTTTCCTTTACCAACTTGGGAAATTTCTACTCATCTGTGATGTTTTGATCCATGATATTAAGGGTGGCTACCTTGTCAAGCATGTCTCCTTCAATACTTACATCAGGTGGGACTAGTGATGTTGTCAATGGGTATTTCCCATCTGTGGGAACTTTGACCTATGACACATTGTCTTTCCTTGGTGGAATATAATCCCTATGGAATATTTCATATGAAGTCAAAGGAAAATCTCCCGGTACTTCGTCAACCTTTAGTGCATCTATTGGTCATTTGGATTTCCTTCATTTCATTGCTGATGGCACTGCAAATTTTGGCAGGGAAATTTTTTTCTTGTGAAAGTTTTTGTTACTGAATCTATGGTTGTTCTGTGGTAGCTATGGTTCGGCTCTAATTCACTCAGACTCGCTCTGGTTTTCTCTGGTTTTCTCTCTCTTGCATCCATCTCTTATTCACAATGATTTATTCTTGATGACCTTCGATTGTTTTTGTGCCTCCTTTCCAATTGTGCATGTCTTTTTATTCCTTAACTAACTTTTCCAATCTACCAATGAGGTTGATGAGTGGTTAAATAAATGCATCTTTATTAAAAAATCCATCATGTGAGTTTTTCCCCGTACTACCAATATGTCATGATTTCCAGTGGATTTTACCGTTAAATATTATACAATGTATTTATCACCTGTTATTACCATATCATCGTCATCGTTTATGTTCTTTGATGCTTCCAATGGTCTTGATATTCTTAAACTGCACAATTGTTCTTGCTTTTGCATCTATTTTCTTTGCAGTCTTTTTCTTCTGTGCATTATTTTCTGAATTGTTGTAGTTCAATTATAATGCATGATAACCATTCCTTCTGTGAAAGTTATTATGCTTAGTACTCTGTAATATTTTTCCTTTTATATCTCTAATTTTTATTTGTTTTTATTCCCTTTTCTACTTTTTATATGCTTTTCTATGTTTTATCTTCCTACTATAGTACAATTATTATGATACATGTGTTTTGGCGCAACCCATATTACTGCAAAGACTGTCAGGCATCTATATAGAGTTTCAAATAACTTCCATTCACCATTCCTCCAAGGACTTCTCCATTTAGGGTTTCCAACTTCGCAATGTTTGTCCTTGTTACATGTTGAATCACACAGGGTCCTAATCAGTGCATTCAAAACTTTCCTGGATGTTGCATGAACTTGTTCTCACCGAGTAATACCATATCTCCCACTCGAACCATTTTATTTTTAATGTGTCTATCATGCCATGCCTTCTTTCTTGCCTTCTGAACTTGTTGATGGAAACCTGTGACAAAATGATTTTCCTCAAGCTGTGTTAATTGTGGTAGTCTCTCCTCTACTGCACTAGAGTCTAAAAGATCAGTGATTGCTGCAATGCGTAGGCTAGGTAGAATAAAATCCATTGGGATCATTTCTTCTTTCCCATAGACCAACTCGAAAGGTGTATGTCCTATCTAATTTTTGATTGTTGTCTGGTAGGCCTATAACACTACAGGAACTATTAAGTCCCAATCATCTCTCCCTATGTTGTATATTTTGGTTAAAGCAATGTCTAATATTTTATTGAAAGCTTCCACTGCCCCATTGGCCTGAGGATGATATGGGGTACTTTTCTGATGATGAATTTGAAAGTTCTCATTCAATGTCGCAATTGTCTTATTCATAAAGTGTGTTCCTAGATCACTGAGTAATATGCATGGACATCCAAATTGTGTGAGTATATTCTCAAAAAATCACACCGTAGTGTTCACAGTGCATTATGTAACTGTAGATTTTTCTTCCCATCTTATCAAATACTCCATCGCAATGATTATGTACCTTTCCCATGATATTATTGCTTGTGGGTTGATTGTCCCCACAAAGTATATGGACCATTTATCAAATTCTTGCAATGTAACCTTTGTATTCAAAGGAATTTCATTCCTCTTGGATGGTTTTCCCACTCTTTGACATATGTTGCATAACTAACAATATTACTTAGAATATTTGTGAAGTGTGGGCCACCAAATCCCTGCAAACACAATATTTTGTGCAGTTTCTCTCCCTGCATAATGTCCTTCTACAATATCATCCTTTTCTTCTTTGAGTATCATCGGTATTTCGTATTCCAGCACACAATGTCTCAATATTCCATCTGCACCCAACTTGTATAAATTCCATGAAATCAACTGATAATATGTTGCTTTCACTACCATTTGTTTCTTTTGAACAACCTTCATGTATGATGGAGCCATACATGTACTTAGAAACTACACGATGTCTAAGAAGTAATCATCCACCATATTTACTACAAATAGTTGTGCATCTGGGAAGATGTCATCTAAATTATGTGCATCTTCTCTTGACATTATGCGCAATAGATTATATCCCTACATTTAACTTCCCTAGTTTTACTACAAATTCAAAATCATATTCTTGAAACAATAGTAGCCATATGTATATTCTGCCCCCCAACACTGGCTTGTTCACTAAGTATTTTAATGTAGAATGGTCTGTATACATCTTAAAATGAGACCCTAATAAGTAATGTCTAAACTTTTGTAGCACATATACCACTTCCAATCCTTCTCGTTCTATGGTATCATAATTCTTCTCTGCTATGGAAAACTTCCTGGTTGTAAAAGAAATTGGGTGATCTATATCTCCCTCCTATAGTTGAGATAGTAATAAACCCAACACTATGGATGATGCATATACATGTACATGGAACTCCTTGTTCCAATCTGAAAGTATCAGAATCAGTGCACTCACTAGTTTTTTATTTAAGGTTTCGAAACCCTTCTGACAATCCTTGTTCCATTGAAACTTTGCTTCCTTCTTCAATAAATTTTCCATTCGTGTTGTGATATGTGCATATCCTTTGAAAAATTTCCTATAATATCCTATATGACCCATATTTCCCTGATCTTTTTGACTGATGTAGGTGGTTCTAAATCCATAATTTCTACGATATTGGCTCAATCCACTAGTAATCCCTACTTGCAAAATACATGTCCCAACAAAATTCCAAACTATAGGAAAAAAACACACTTATTCAAGTTCAACTAAATGTAACATTAGCTTGAGTACTTCTAATTGGTCCTTGAGTATACTGAACACAATCCAATCATCCAAGTATATTTGAAGGAACTTACGAATAAATTCCTTGAATGTTGCAACCAAAACTTTGGAAAACACTACAGGGGCATTCTTTAGTCCAAAGGGAATTATTGTATACTGATAACTCCCCCACTCTGTCATGAAAGTAGTCTTTTGTTGATATTCCTACAAAATCTCTATCTGATGGTACCCTGAGAATCCATCTGTGAAAGAATAAGCTTCTTGGCCTCCTACGTTCTCCAATACCTCATATGTGAATTGTGTTGGGAATGGGTCATGTAAACGTGCATCGTTCATGTTCCTTAGATCCACATAGATAATGATTCCCCCTATATTCTTGTCATGTACTACCATTGGATTGATTCACTCAGATTATTTATTGGTTTAATGATTTATGCATCCAACATCCTGTCAATTTTGGCTTTCACCTTTTCCTTTTACTTTGGATTTATCCTGTAAGGTCGTTGTCGCACTGGATTAACACATAGTTTCAAGGGAATATTCATCTTTCCCATGTCCCAAAGTATCCCCTTCATCTCTGAAAATTTCATTGGGAATAGGAATTGATATTCACGCAACAAGTCCACAATTGTTTCGACTGTCTTATCAATCTAGTAATCCCCTATCTGTGCAAACTTCATATTCTTTGTCATCCCTATGTTTACCTTCCATGTCTTTATGGTTTGTGTGTATGCAACATATACAATATCTGTTCCTTCTACTACCCATTCTCCTTTTGTTTCAGATACTTGCACATTCCTAGGTTCTTCCTCATCATATTCTTCCTTGGCCACATTGTAACACTAATAACTCCTAGACAAACATAGTAGCTCTATGCAAACTGAACATCGGTACGATATCCATCGACCCTTCGCCTGAGAACATCTTACATCGAATATCCCGTAGCACTACATATATTAATGGATATTCATGTTCAAATATAAATGTGGCTTTGAACCTCTGAGCCAACTCTTCCCATATTGTGGTCTCTCTACTCATTTCCAATTCCAAATACTATTTCTTCGAAATTGTGTCCAGTGTATATATAAATCTATGCTTCCATTCTATTTTCGGTACTAAACTCCATAAAGTCCTTCATTTCTCAACATGAAATAAGGGGTCACTCTCTCCTATATACTTATGCACAATATTTTCTCCCTAAGTACTAAACCTTACTTGCATTAGTCTTTTGCATTGGGTCCAGTCTTTCATTCCTTCTTTGTGTGCAACCCACCATCTGACTCGAATCACTTTTAGGACAACATCTAGTGCCAATAGATTTTTTTGTTCAGATACCTACAACTCAAATGCCTTTAAAAACAATTTTTTTTTCAGTCAATCCATCATACCTGGGTGGATCACATAATTTTCTTCCAATGCAGTGCAAGGATCGGGTTATGTGTACACATCGTCTAGTTGAGACTTCGTGCATTGTCTATTGCCAATGCTCTAGACCTTCTTCATAATATGATGTACATGAACTGATACTTCTCCAAATTAGCACACCTTCTTCAATGGGCTTTACATAATCATCCATTTGCACAATCATGTTACATAAGTTGTCAATGCAATTTCCTTTAGTTTTCTCTATGTAGCTCTTCCCTTTTTATGTGTCTAAGGGTGTAGTAACTTTCAAATATCCAACTTCAAATATCATATCCCTCCTCTTCTAGTCCCATTAGTGCAAGATATGGTTAACTATCATCCAAAATCTCAATAACTTCAAATTCTTCCACACTATGCACCCCATCTATGTTTAGTGGTACTCTTGTCAATCGACCAATCAATATTATTTTGTGCTGATTCGCGAGACTTAAGTGAACATGAGACCATACTAGCTTTATTTTTCCCATCATATCCCATGTATTCTTAGGTAAAAAATTCACATAAGACCCGAAATCCAAGATAACATTATCCGCATCATACTCCCCAATTTGTTCATTGAATCTAAACTCTTCGTTTGACCTCTTCCTGCGCAGTACCTGATTTGCCACCCTTTGTGCGATGGGAGTTTCCCTTCCTTGTGTGCAGTGATAAATCATGTAATAGAGTGTACTTAGGAAAATTTCATATTTCATTAGCTCTACAAAAATCCTTAGGAATTATGTTAGCGTTCTTACATTTCCAGTTGGTTTCTATGGAACAACACGATCTCCTACATGAGGCACCGATGATGTTGATGTTGATGTCAAAATTTTGTGTTCCTCTTCGATTATATGCAACACTTTTTTCTCTATTTCATGGCATGTTCCACCCTATTCCCCAACATTGTATAAGATCCAATGGTTTAAAACCTCAATCAATTATCTAAAAACCTTGCCGAGTCATATTTGTTGGGTGACTAACTCTGGGTCGGTTGTTTGGTTATTGGAACATATTGAAATAGACCGGTTTCTATATAGATATCAAAGATGGCTTCAAATATTGATCTTTTTGTTATAAACATATCATATTATTCATTATGGGCACCAGATATGGAAACCCTACTCAAAAGAAAAGGAGTGTGGAAGTATACAAAAGTTGTGATTCTAGATTCAACAGATGATCAAGCGAAGTTTGTTCTTCATGGAAATAGGGATGAGGTTATAACAATCATCACAACCTACATTGTGTGGGATATTTGATTTCACCTTAGTGGAATGAACTATACTCATCATGTATGGAAAAATATGAGTTCATTGTTTGAGTGAGTCGATGAGAGCCACGCCATGTAATTAGAGAAAGAGTTGATCTCTCATAATCCTCGTTCCTTTGAAAAAATGGAGGACTATTTGGTGCACGTCAAATAACTCCAGTTGAAATTGGGAGAATGTAGATAGAACTATCAGAAGAAGGATGGAAAACTCATCGAGTTGGTCCTGATGAACCAAAGAACACCATTCAACATGTTCATGTCGACTTTACGCACCAACTGGAAAGCACACAAGGAAGATATGAATGATTACACCTTTGAATATTTCTATGGTATTTTGATTATTGATCAGCATACACTCCTTCAAGAAGGAATGTTTGCTGGAAAAAAATAAGATCACTTGCTGAAGGGAAAGGGAAATATGGATTCCATGGATAGAGTATGGTCTAATGACTCTACACAGAAACCTACATACCACGACTATAAATCTCAGAGATAGGTTGATGCACCAGAATGAATTCGAAACAAGAAGACATGTTAGTGTTGTGGAAAGACCATAAATGTGGAGAAAACCTTCTTTAAGAAGAAAGATGATTTAGAGGAGAGGTTTAAGAACCATGAAGGAGACATGCTTGTTGCATGTCGACCCGCTCATAATTTCACCTTCCAAGTCAAGACTTCTTAGGCCTTACTATCACCTTTTGTATATAATGTATGGGTAGTCGACTTTTGGTGCACTCACCACATGGATAAGGATTCCTCCTTTCTCACGTGGTTGTTTGAAGCTAAGGAGAGTAAAATATATGAGGCTAATGATTTTTATCTATATTTTGTTGTTCAAGGTGATATTTCTTGTCAACATGGAAGGATTGTCGACGTCTATCTTGTACGAAACCTTATTTCCAATATGTTGTTTATTTCTTAGTTAACACGTATAGGTAAGAAAGTAGATTTTTGGTGACATCAATTCTATGCTCTCGATTTGAATAAAGATAAGTCAATTTTCATTGGTGGGATTCTTGACCCAATAGATAGTCTGTACAAGTTTCATTACGTGAATCTACCTAGCACTGAAATGACTACACTTGTTTCTCACAGTGATGAGAGAATTTGAACTTGGCATGAGATATTCAAACATCTAAATTTTTGAAGTCTGCAGGTACTGGAAAATTAGAACATGGTTGGTGGTTTGTCAAAGGTGTTTCCCCCTGAAGGATTTTGTAAGGGATTTTTGATAGGGAAGCATAATTAGGCACCATTCGACTCTAAAAAAGCGTGGTGAGCACAAAAACTATGGGAACTAGTTCATAGTGATATCCGATGCATCAATCTACCTTTATTGGTAGGTGAAAAGTATATTTTGACTTTCATTGATGATTTCTCTCGTTTCACGTGGTTATTTGTTTTTTTAAGAATAAGGCCCTTGTATTTCAAAAGTTTAAGGAAATTGAGGCCTTTATTTGAAATAAATGTGGCTGACCCATCAAGTGATTGAGATCGGAAAATGGTGGTGAGTATGTAAATCTACCTTTTGAAGAATACCTACCTCGATATGGTATTGAATGGAAGCATTAAGTTCCTCACACTCCTCAGAAAAATGGTGTTGCATAACGAAAGAATCAGACATTAGTAGAAATGGATAGATGTCTTTTACAGCCTAACGATCTACCTCCTTGATTCTTGGATGAAGAAGTATACTATGAATTTTTTTTTCTCCATCGCATCTCAACTCGAGTTGTTCCATCCATGACTCTATTCAAACGATGCTATGGAAAGAAGCCTTTAGTGTGCCACCTCTATTTGTTTGGATTTGTTTGCTAGGCTCTCATTCCCGATGATTTCAGAAAGAATTCAGATTTAAAGAGTCATGCTTGCATAATGATGGGATACTATGAAGAGTCGAAATCCTATCGATTGCTTGATCCTATCAAACAAAAAATAATTATCAGACAAAATGAATAGTTTGATGATAAGTATTATGTCATTAACTTGTTGAATTCCTCCTTTGTATTGTTGCAGGATGATCCCTTTGACATTGTCTCTGAAACAAGTTCTATTTTTCCATACTTTAGTCCTTCGATTGGATAGTCAAACTTTCTCCTTGTTTCGACTAGAGAGTCGACCTATGAGTTAAACAGTCCAACACTATCTATTTTGACTGGTCCACTAAGTGAAGGCTCTCTAAATTATGATTGACCTACTGAAGTGAAGTATAGTTCACCTGTTTCTTGTCTACCAAGATGAGCTACCAATAAAATTGAATATATTGGAGTTGATGTTGGAGATGCCTCCTCCAAATGACATACTCAAATTCAAAAGAAAGATGCTAGAGTTACCTTGATGACTCATGTAATGGAAAATTTTGATTCCATTATGTACTCATATGTTGAAGGATGAATTGAATGGAAACCAACCATGCATAAAATAATTGATTCTTTGTTTAAGAATCATAGTTGGGATTTAGTTCCCTAGTTGCACGAAAATAACATTGTGAAGTGTCAATGGGTCTACCAAACCAAATTTACCTTTGAAAGTGTTGTTGAGAGACATAAACATGGCCTGATTGTGAATGGAGTTTCTCAAGAAAAAGGCATCGACTACAATTAAACATTTTCCCCTTTCGCAAAGATGAATTTTGTTCGACTAATTCTTCCCTCGCTGCTCGTTTTGGATGGAAAATACATCATATGGATGCGATGAGTGATTTTATTCATGGATATATATCTAAATAAAATTTCATGGAAAAACCATCTTCTTTTGTGACAAATTCAAATTTGGTTTGTTGACTCAAGAAGTCACTCTGTGGTTTGAAGCATGCTCCCTAAGCTTAGTATGTTAAGATCGACAGCTTTTTTCTTAGACATGATTTCAAATGGTATGAATCTTATCATATCTTGTATGTAACCCATACCAATGGAGACACCTTGATTGTTGTTGTATATGTAGATGACTTACTCATTACTGAAAAGAATAAATATCTAATCTTTAAATTGAAGAAAAAACTTGTTGGCTCCTTTGACATGACATATCTTGGTACTTTGCATTATTTTTTGTATCTTCAAGTATTACATTTTGTCATGGATTTTTCATTTATCATTCTAAATATGTGATGGATCTGTTGACACATTTGAATATGATTGATTGAAATCCTTGTGCTACTCCTTTCTAGTATGGAGTAAAGCTTACAAAAACTTGTCAAACACCCGCATTCGATGCTACACTCTTTTGAAAACTAGCTGGTAGTCTTATTTATCTTACTCATAGTCAATATAACATTTCCTTTTTTATTAGTGTAGTTTCTTGGTTTATTCAAGAATCCAAACAATTCCATTGGAAAAAAATCAAACACATTTTTCTCTATCTCAAAGGTACCACTCATTTTGGTATCAAGTATTGTTGAAGTTCAGACTTGCTAGTCAATTTCAACGACTCCAACTATGTTGGCGAAAGTGATGATCTAAAAATCTACTTCTAGATATGTGTTTTGTTATATAACTAGACCATTGTTGTCATCATGAAAGAAACAAAAGGATGTCTCTTTGTCGATTATAGAATAAAAATATTGTGGCATCGTTCAAGAAGGTACTAAAGTAGTATGGATTCACCAACTTTTGGGAGAAATTTTCTTTCCTGTTCATACATCAACTACAATCTACTGTGATAACTAGAGTGCTATATAGGTTGTTGACAATACTGTTGCTCATAGTAGGAATAAGCATGTTGAGCTCCATGATCAATATTTGAGACAGTTGATTCACGAGAACATTGTCTCTCTTCAATATTGCAAAATAAAAGATCAAGTTGTTGATATCTTCACCAAACCTTTAGTTGAATCCAGATTTATCAATCTTTTCATACTGCTTGGGCTTCCAGAAGATGCAATTATGGGGGGTGTCATAATGACGTAATTTCACCTCCTAAATATTGAGAGCTATGTGTTGATGGGGTGGTGTTGAAACATCAAGAATTGATAATTGATCACACATCTCCTAGTTTTATTCAGTTGAGAGTTCGACCTACATTTGGATATAGTTTATCGGGTGATAGAAGAACACACTACACTAGTCGATCGAGTAGTTGATGTGCTTGTTGGTCAGATAGTCGATCAACAATCAAAGATAGTTTGGAAGTGGATCGACCAACCCAATAATTGACTACGATTTGAATGCATAGGTGGTTGGGATGAGCATCTTTGTCGAGTTGATGTGGAAAATCAAATTTGATGGAGTCAACTCTAACAGTCGAATATTACACATGGACAAGATCTTTTGAATTCTATGGAAGTTAGATAGATGTTGAGGCTATAAAAAGAAGATCCCTTGGGTTATTATGATCATGGATATTGGGCAATGAATAATGTGGATCAATATGTGAAACATGCATTGTGATGTTATGATCACAATGGTCCCTACTTAAGTCTTGTAACAATGTCTTTAGACACCACCCTCTATCTTCAAAACTTTTTTTTCTTGTTCAATTATCTGCAATACTTTGTTCTCTGTTTCATGTCGTGTTCCACCCTATTCCCCAAAAACATTCACATGTGTGGCAACAAATGGATAAGAGTGGGATAAATGGATGAAAGGGTATGGATGCATATGTTCTCTAACACATTGGTCAACATACCACACAAGTGGTACAAAATCAAAGAGGCATGTGGTAATACATTTAACTGGAACAAAATAAAAGAAATTTTTTTAAGAGACTTTGAATTCATCCTACAGGAGTAAAATTTGCAAGAGGAAACATAAGATATAATAAAATTTCTCAAGAAACCAAAACCTAATGAAAAACAAAAAAGGGGCAAGAAAAACGTCAACATAGGGTCGATGTTGACTTGAAACTTTGTGTCAAATCAAAATCAAGACAATGTAAGCACTCGTCTAATAGACATGGAAAACATAAGTTTTCTAGGAAAAATATTTCGATGTGAAAAAATTCATCCTGGACTAAACAACTACGTAAAGACAATCTATTCAATATCCAAGGAAGACAAGGAAGATGTAGAAAAATTGATTTTTTCCTCCAAGATACAATGACATTATAGAAGGTGAATGGAAATTGGATGAATCAAAAACACCAAAATAGATGGATGTATAAATTAAAATAATAGAATTAGACATTTCAATAGATGGTCGACCAAAAATGGAAAGAATAGGAGACTATTGGTCGGATAAACAAACTACAAAAATAGTCGACCTATTGTGAGAATACCAAGATATTTTTGCTCGAGAAATTTTATGCATATGATTATGATAGGATTACATTTCTGAAATTCAATGGGAATGCTCTATGCTTGGTCATTTGAACCATTACAAAAATTCTTTTACTAGGTGCCTTATCTAATATAGTGCATGTGGAGTCCGTGAATCTGACATCATAACCATTTTGACTGAATTTTCCTATACTTATTAGATTATGTATAAAATTGGGTACATAGAAGACATAAAGAATGCATTCCTTCTCATTTTTCTTTGTTAAGATTGACACAACACTTTTTTCTAAGGCCTTAACATGAAAATCATCTCCTAAATTAATTTCAAATTGAATAGAGATATCAATGCTAGAAAACAACCTTTTGTTACCTATCATGTGATTGATTCAACCACTGTCAAGCAACTAAGGATCCTTGTTGTTCTCTTATTTAGTGATTTGACATGAAACAAACATTGTCTTAGATGTTCCTTCTTCAATGATGGAGACATTATCTCTGCCCTTGTTCATATCTTATTGTTTCTTTTTCTATTCATTTTCACAGTGACCATATTTTCCACAATAGTAAAATCAAACTTTGTATTTTTCTTTCCATCTTCTTCCTCTTCCCCTATGATTCTAATATTATTTAGGTTGCTTTGATTGTTCTAATTATTCTGGTGTTGTTATTCCTTCTACTTGATGATCACATTTTCCTCTTTCATATCTACCTCTATTTCTTATGCCTCTACATCTACCAATGAATTCTTGAGTCTTGATGGCATGTTCTAAGATTTCCTCTTCCATGTTGATTCTTGATTCATGGGACAAACAAGAACCCATAAATTCTTCAACAATCAATTTAGACACCTCTTTGGACTCTTCTATGGTAATGAAAAGCATTTCAAATTTTTTAGGTAGGCTTCTAAGAAATTTTTCAACAACTTTTTGATCTTCAATCTTCTCTCCAAGAATCTTGTGTTGATTCACACCTCCCATCAATCTGGTCATGAATTGCTTAGTTTTCTATGCCTCATTCATCTTCTAGGTTTCAAACTCTCTCCTTACGGTTTGAAGATTCACAATATTCACTTTGCCATTAGACCAATATGCTAATTCTGTGATATCTGAGGACTGATTTGCACTAAAAGATCCTATTATATTGGAAAAAATAGAGTCATTGAATGAAATCTAGATCCAAAAGTTGGATTTATTCTCCTTTTCCCTCAATTATGCAAGTTGATTTCTTTGTCCATTAGTGATGACCTACAAAGTTGTTTGATTGGGCTCTGAGAAGCCATTCTCCACTAGCTCCCATATTTCCTGGACTTGCAAGAAGGCTTTCATCCTTAAAGACTAGAACTCATAGTTTTTTCCAACAAGAAGTGGTCCCTATGTTTTCCCTCAATCAAAGAAAATGAGTGAAGGCTATTTCCTGATTTCTCCAAAAAAAAAAAAAAAAAATCTTTGTCCCTTTTTTTAACCACCCCCCACACCGCCCCCTTTTTATCTCATTTAAATTTCATTCATACACTAACTTTATGACTTTAATATAGAAAAACTTGATCACTGGTATGTACAAAAAGACTTTGTGGACAAAACAAAACAACTTCAATATTTAAGCCAAACACCCAAAATATGTTTTTAGGGCACTATTTAATGGTTGACCAAATAAAATAGAAAACTCACCCAAATTAAAAACAAGAACTCCATTTCACCTCCTTCAAATGCTAGGGTTTGTTCCTTTGAAACCATTGACTTAATGAAATTTGGTTTTGGCTCTTCTACCCAATTTCTAGAGATCTTGACTTGGATCTAACCGGTGTCTTCCACAATCTATCTACATCAATAATCTATCTACTCTCCACTCTAACTCTATGAAAAGTCTTACGAATTGCTCTGATACCATGCTAATTTGATACCCGGAGAAAAATATGAGGAAAAACACTAGAAAACTCATGCAGCATGTCTTTCCCTTCTCATTATTAAAAATATTTTCTACAATAGAGATTTGGCAACCTAGAGGTTTGATATGGTCAAAACTAACAACTTTCCATAAATAGAAAAAAAAAAAAACAAATCCACTAATCACTTAACTAACTAATATATGCATACTCACTCAACAATGGAAATTATACATTTTAACGATCCACCATTACTAAAATCCTCTCTTTAAAACAAAATTCATTGGAAAATCAAATTTTGAGTATTCTCTGTTATAGCATAACAAATTATCTATTTTAAATGAGTAAATCATCAATTCGTCACATTAAATGCTTCATTTAAACACTTCATTTTATCTTAAAATGAATCTCCAATATCATAAGATGAAGTTTTTTAACTCCTCAACTAATTAGTATGACTTATGATACCGCATGTTGTAGTCTAATTTACATTAGATTTTTTTTTTTTAATAATGAAAAAATACTTATATTAGTGAATATAAAAAAGTATTTTACAAAAATTCGTCTATTGGGAATTTTTTTTAATTCCTTTTTACATCATCAAAACTAGAGTTATAAGTACTGTCCATAAAACAATTCCTTCATCATACACTGTAAACTATAAGTGCAGATTACAAAAATATAGTTCTTCTGTATTTACATGTCAAGTTTCAAAAAGAAGAAAAACATGTTCTTCATCTTTGCTACATAAATATATTAGTTGAATGATAATATTTTGAGTCTCTCTGTTTGAATTCATGTACCCACTGCATAGTATATCCCATCATCATCCAACAACAATACTTGCTTTGAAAGCTGGTCAACTTCCTTGTTAAATTCTCTATATTTGTGTTGTGCTTCTAGTTGTTGAAACTTCCCGCTCAACACTCAAATTTTTCTGATCCAAGGCTGAAGAGAAACCACCTATAAATGTTTTTCATGAGAGAAGCAATCAATAATAATCTTCGAGTCTCCTACCAGTTGTAATATTCTTACCTTTTTTGTAAAAAGAAAAATATAAAATACACCACATAGCTAGGATTTCGCACCTGGTCTTAGTTTCAGTACCGTAGTTTATATTAAGGTTGAATGTACCAAAAACTGGACATTTTAAAATAGAGCCAACCCCACACTTTGTACTCTTACATTGTGAGGCTTCATCAAAGAATCTCACTCCCAAGTCCCAATCTAATAAAGGAGGCCTATCAATCCTAACATGCTGAACAAATTGTGAGTTTTTGTTTTCCACCAAGTCTTGTAAAATTCCGTTACAAACCTTGACCAGAGATGGTGGATTTTCCTCAAAGATAACCAGGTTCATGTGCTTCCATATCTCCCAGTAGATATAAAAGGGAATTTATTTTCAGTATTCCATCTTCCTTATCCAAGTTTGAAAACACTCAAGAATGTGTCCTCCTTCCCAGATACTATTTAGTGTTAAGTCCTTTAAGATTGAGAACCAAATGTCTTTGGTGAAATTGCACTAAAAAAAAAGGTGATTCAAAGTTTCCTCATTGTCCCCAGATAGAACACATCTACTAGGTCCAATCAAACCTCTTTTTGTCAAATTTTCCCAAGTGAGATTTTTTTTTCAAACATTAGCCAACATAATAATATAACTTTTAGTGGTAACTTCCACTTCCAAAGTTCAATGTACCAAAACAAATGACCTTCCTCTAAATCTTCCATCAATTGTACTTCATAAGTTTG
>JASDQU010946346.1:1963-12962 GCA_032191745.1 Picea mariana | reverse complement strand
AATTGAGTCCATGGGACTGTATGAGGGTTCAAAATGAAATAGCTTGGAAAGGCTCTTTTTGAAATCTTCATGTTTGACCAGTTCAGAGAGGGGTACAGGGATTCCGATTCTATGAATTTCATGCTCAAAATTAAAAGAGGAGGGGGGCTTCATGATTTGTTTTACTTTAGGAACAAGAGTCTAGACTACTGGAGAGGGGGATTTGGTTTTCTTACCTTCGTTTTTGTCTTCCATATCTTTAGCATGCTCCTCTGCTCTGGTGGGCTGCTCAGGAACATCGGGAATTCCAACATTCTTCTTGGATTCGAGGTTGTATCTATTTTGGTTGCTGCTAGCCTTGTCTCCCTTGCTCATATAATTAATTTGGTTGTCCATGAGAGACTCCTCATATGCTAATCAAGTCAAATGAGGAAAAGGGGAAGTGTATCCAAAACAATGGATTTCAGGATCAAGATCATCTATTTCCTCTCCTTCCTCACCAACAATCAGGTTATTCTGAAGAGGAGTTTGGATCCTCTGATTGTCTCTATCTCTGTTCATTTTTTCCCTTGGCATAATCTGGGGAACATTGTTGTTTGGCCTCCTAAAACCTCTGTTATTACTATTTTGGGGATTTTTGTAAATGGGCTTCCCTTCTAATTCCAACCTTTCCATCCTAGCCAAAAGGGTTTTCATCATCTTAGTTACTTCATCAATCAGAGGGGAAAGGGAAGAAAAACTAGATGTGGAGGCTTTAGATCTCCTCCTGGGTATGTCTCTATCAACTTTGTCTCTGATTCAATCCAAAACTAATGTATTTGACTCAACTTCCATGGCTGCATCCTGCATGTGAGCCAAGGAAGTTGCTCATCTTTCCCTCAACAAAAGACAGAAATCAGGGTCAAAATCACTGGCATAAGTAATTTTGGCTAAATCTTCTGAGGGATTTATCTCATCATGGATATTATTGTACATATTATTTAACCTCTTGGAGAATTCAGAGACATACACTCCTTCCTTTCTTTTCAAAGGCCCAAACTCCATCATGTAGTACATGAAGTCTTTCTTATCTTCCCACTGTCTCAAGAAGGCGTTATCCAAAGCTTCTGTCCCATCAAAATATCCAGGAGGTAGATCCCTAAACCACTTCCTAGCCTCGCCTTCGAGGCTATGAACAAAAATCCTCATACATACGTCTGCATGCATGATGACATGATGATCCGTAAAACTGTAAAAAGCTTCAAGGTTCTCTTTTGCGGTTATGTCTCCTTCACCTATAAACTTGGGCAACTTCTTGAGGTAGCCATCTGCTGGAAGGGTGTTGAGAGGCTGAGGCAACACAAGGGAAGCATACCTAGCAACTATTGTGGCCTCCATCTTGGTCATGGGGGGATTTTCTCCTGCCATAGGAACATTTGGTGGAGGAGAACTAGGAGGGGAAGGAGTTCGAATAGGGGAGACAAGAACTGAGCTTCCAGGTGGGAAGGGAAATAGTGGAGGATTCAAAGAAAAAGCTACAGATCTAGAGTCAGCAGAGGCTTCTCTTTCTGCAATGGCAGTAATAATAAGAGGAGGGGTGGTAAAACCTGGGGTAGTGTTGGATATCGGAGGTCACTCCTGGATTTCTTGCAGGAGAAGAGCCCGACGCCCATAAGTTTAATGTCACGATTTGTTTGAAAGGGTGATCAAACGGAAGGAAACTCAGAATAGTATCGTTTCAACTCAGAAACCAGGCCGAGCATGCACGAACGAGTGAGGTCTTGTATAAAATTCAAACAGTGAGTTGCAGATAAAGGGTGAGTAGGTGGAAGACTTGCATGAGAAAGGTGCAAAGGTCTATCATAAACATCAGGTTCATCACAGACTGGAGAAGAGTGCATTCAAACGCAAAATCCTTTTACATTCAAACACATGAAACCAGAGGGCACAACAATGTCACAAAAAATCCTTTATCATAACAAGATTGTTAAGTCCACGCGAATCCTTCGACTGTGGATTCTCTGGCATAAGATGAAACAAAGATGGAAGAAGGAGAACTGTTTTTTATAAACCAAGAATTCTCAAACACAGATACATGACCCAGAAGCTAGAATGTTTACTGAAACTTTACAGTCGGGAGCTTAGATCTACCATCGATGGATACAAAAATGGCAAAAATGCTTACATATACTCAAAACTACAACAGTAGCTCAACCAAGGAAATGCATTGAAAGCTTTGCATCTGCATGGCTTCTGACACTCTGCAGCCGCAATCTTTGAATAACCATGCAACTTATGGCAGACGCGATCGATCTTCTGACAGTTACATCGGCGAGTCGACGTGCCTTAAATTCATGGCCGTGCTTTCCCATTTTGGCGGAGACGATGTCTAACCACCACCAACCGCTTCAATAACTGCTTCTTGAGATTGAGGATGGCTCAGCCAACTTAGCACCTCGGGATATGGAAGACTCCTCACGTTTCCACCTGGACTAACTGAGAAGCTTGAGGGACGGGCATGAAAGGCCAACATGGCGAATGGGGCGAATGATAGGAGTGATGGCCTCGGATTGCAAGATCGCAAAGGGAAAGGCATGGCGCGAGAAGTGTGACAAAGGAGGGTTCATGGTGGAATAAAACAGGAAGAAGAGGAGGAAGACGAGGGATAGTGGACTCATTCTTTGGCGAGAGGCTGACGTGGAAAAGGGGCGGGATATGCGGCAGGTGGTGACTGGATAACGAGACGTGAGATGGGCCGCCTGGGCGGAGATGGGGAGGTGGATAGATGACACACGGCAGCAAGGGAGAGGTGGAAAGGAAGGTGTGATGATGGGAGAAGGGCCCACATGGGGTTAAAGACAGGGCAACTGAGAAGGACGTGGATGCTTTGGCGTCGTTGATCTGAGCACTGAAATCTCAGCCGTAGGAAGCTACTTATTCGATTCTGGACCCCCCCCCTCCGCTTAAAGGTAGAAAGGCGGGGGGGGGTCTGGAATGGTCTTCATCGCCGTTGATCTGGGTGCACTCATCTGGACCGTCGGAGAGGTGTGCCCCCGATTCCGGACCCCCCCCCCACTTAAAGGTCGAAAGGAAAGGGGGGTCCGGAATTTGTTGTGCGCCGTCGATCTGGGCACGCAAATCTGGACCGCCCGGTCTTGCTTGCTTCTTACCACGAGTGCATTGTCGCCCGAAACCTTGGACAAGTGGGTTTTTACCCTTCTTTTGCATTTATATCCCCCTTATACAAGAAATATCACTAACATTTGGCTTCATGGGGGATAGAGTCATCCCTGTGATGCTCTAAGAACTCTTTCGCAGACTTAGTGCCTTTGTTGTTGGGCTATGGAGTCATTTATTAGTATGAAAAACAGAAAACAGAAACAATATGTACAAAACAAAACAAAAAGAGCCAACTGCGGCTTATTGAAAATAATTTTTCAAGAAATGCCCATTTACTGGGCTGCCAAAAACTTCATTGCCTTCTAGATCCTGCAACCTGTACGTGTTGTTTGAAAAATCTTCAAGGATCTTGAAAGGCCCGATCCAGAGGGCATCAAATTTACTATGTTTTCCCCTTTCCTTCTTGGGTGCGTCCCATTTGAACACTAGATCACCTTGCTCAAATTCCTTCTTATTTTTCTTCCTGTCAAAAGACCGCTTGATCTTTTGTTGATGATTGTAAGCTCTGTTCAGGACCTACTCTCTGATCTGCTGCACCTCCACCATCTGATGAATTCTTTTGAGCACATGATTGGGATTTCCCTCATAGTCCTGGAGGAGATTTTCCACAGGTAAGGCAGGCTGAGTAGGGAAAATGGCCTCTATTCTGTAAACCAGTTGAAAAGGTGAAAGGCCCAGAGATTTCTTTGTTGTCACCCGATCAGCCCAGAGAGCGAACTTGAGCTTTGAGTCCCAAGCCTTCTAATTGTACTCTAGTAATTTTTTGATGAGCTTGATTAGGCTTTTATTAGAGGACTCTACTAGTCCATTTCCCTGAGGATAATAAGGAGTGGAATGAATCAGAGAAATCCCAAATTGTTCACAAAACTTGACCAGAGGCTCTGACCGAAATGGGGAAGCATTGTCAGTGAAAATTTTGCTGGGACAGCCAAATCGGGCTATGATGTCCTCTAGGAAGCCGATGATTACTTTGTGAGAAGTGCTTCTGGTGGGGACAACTTCTATCCATTTAGTGAAATAATCAGTCGCAGTGAGGATCCATCTTAGTTGACCGCTTGAGGGAGGATGAATTTCTCCAATGAAATCCAATCCCCACTGCTGAAAAGGTGCCGAAGCTACTACATGTTTTAATGGTAGGGACTTGAGTTGCTGTTTACCTGAGAACTTCTGGCATTTAATGCAAGCCCTGACTTCTCTGCATACATCAGTAAACAAAGTAGGCCAGTAATACCCAGCCTGGAGGATTTTGTGGGCTGTGGTCTTCCAAAAATGATGACCTCCACAGAGACTGCTATGAAATTGGACATCACCTTCTGGGCTTGCAGTGGGTCCAGACATCTTAACAATATTCCCAGAGGGTCTCTCTAGTACAAGGCTCGATCAATAAGACAGTATTTGACCACTTTGAGCTTTAAAGATCTGGCTCTACTCTTACCCAATCCGTCAGGGGGCTTCAATTCCTACAAAAAGTACACGATATCCCTGTACCAGGGACATTCTACTAGTGGTATGGTGATCTGGGAACCACTGATGGATGACTCATCTTGTTCATTGATGCAGTTAATCCCTAGAGTTTTGAAGTTGGATTCGGCTAGCAACCTGGCCAAACCTTGCCCTTTTATCAATTTGGTGGGCTTAATTTCTAGGTTGAATTCCAGGATCTTAGCTATCCATTTGCTCCTTTTGCCATCTATGTCGGGCTGTATAAGAATGTCCTTCACAGAGGGTGAAGGGACATATGCAATGAACCTGGAGTGAAAAACATAGATCCTGAAGGCTTTGAGGGCTTTCACTAATGCATAGGCCTGCTTTTCCATAATCTCGTATCTGAGTTCAGCATCCCTCAATGCCCTGCTAAAGAAGGCAATGGGTTGTTCTTGCCCTTGATCGTTCCTCTATAATAGGACTGTTGCTATTGAGTCATCAGAAGCGAATGAGAAAATCAGGAAATCTTTCGAATAGTTGGGACTAATCAGCATAGGTGCCTCAGTCAATGCTTTCTTTATTTGGGCAAAGGATCCCCTGGACTTTGCAGTCCACTTTATTTCATGGCCCTTCCTGAGCATCGCAGTGATATGCTTTACCAGCTTAGCGAAGTTTGAGACAAATCTCCTCAGAAAATTAATCTTCCCCAGAAATGCCTGAACTTCCTTCTTAGATCGGGGGAGTGACAGGGCCTGAATCGCCTCCACCTTGCTGGGGTCAATTCTTACTCCTTCTGCTGACACTATGTGACCTAACATCTTTCCCTCCTGCATGGAAAACAATGATTTCTTTGGATTTAGTGATAGGCCATACCTTCGACATTTCAGGAAGACTCTTCTCAAGTGACAACAGTGTTCTTTATCAGTCTTAGAGAAGACTTTGATGTCATCCAGGTATATCACCACAAACTGGTCCTTCTCCCCAACAAAGGCTATGTCCATGGCTCGCTAAAATGTTGCTCCTGCATTCATTAACCCAAATGGCATCTTGGCATACATGAATGTGCCCCAAGGATTGGTGAATGTTGTTTTCTCTCTGTCCTCAGGCATGAATGATATCTGGTTGTATCCGGAGAAACCATCAATCATGGATATCCTTGATGCACCAGTTACCCTCTGAAGAATGTGTTCCATATTAGGCAGAGGGTAATTGTCTTTCCTAGAGCTTCTGTTCAGGTTCCTGAAATCAACACAGAGTCTGATTTCTCTACTTTTCTTTCTCACCGGAACCAAATTGGCCACCCATTCAGAGTATCTCAAGGGGATAATGATCTGGGCATCCAGCAGCTTCTTCACTTCCCTCTCCATGACGGGTAGCAGCATGGGGTTTATCTGTCTCAGCTTCTGCTTGAACAACTTGGCATCCTCTTTAAGCGGGATCTTGTGCTCGATGACTGATGTATCATACGTTTTAAGGTCTTCGTAGGTCCCTGTGAATACATCAACAAATTGCCTCAGCAACTTAGTATACCCGGCCCTCTATTCTTCAGCCAAACGTTTTCACAGCTTGACCAATTTTGGCTCTTCAGGTGTGCCTATGTTGTATTCGGCTGTGTCATCATTATCACCTGAAACTTTTCCTCTTACAGCCACATCGTTCCCATCAAACAACCTTTCTAGTGGGATCAGTCCTCTCGGTATGTGGTTGCTGGGTAGCTGAATGATTTGGTGATCAACTATTTTATTCATAAATTCCCCAGGGTGCAAGTCATCTTTCTCTTCAGGATTCTCATCTATGTGCATTGTGGAAAAGTCATCAATGGACTGGAGGAATTTTTTAATCTCCTGATCATCCTCAAACACCCTCCAGTATTTGACGTTGTCTGGTATAGAAGGTCTGTATTTTATTTCAACATCAGACCTGGCAGTGGGCTGCATGGGAATTTCGAGCACACTAGCTGTAAAAGCTAAACAATCAGTCGGGGCATTTTCCTCCCTCGAAATGTAGGAAATATTAAAAGCCAAGAAGGAATTATCAACCAGGTCCCATACCTCGTTCCTGTAGCTCCTGAGCCAAGGATGCTTAGTCTGATAAACATTTTTTACCTGCTGGACAATCAGCTCTGCATCACCAAACACGACCATCTCCTTGATCTCCATCTCTTTGGCATCTCTTAATCCCAGAACCATAGCTTCATACTCTCCCACATTATTGGTAACTTCGAATTCCAGCTTGTATGACAGAAATATGGTCTGTTGACAGGGTGATATGAATATCACTCCAGCACCAACACCCATACTAGAGGAAGCTCCATCAAAGAACATCTTCCAAATAGAGGAAGCTGGAGAAGAGGTCTCCTGATTGAGGATGGGATGCTTTCTGATCTGTAAAGGGGCTTCAGGGGTGTTGGTGAGTTGTAGTAAACTGGAGCCTAAGTCAGTGTCCAAAGCATAGATGGGATGATTGGTGGGGTTGGCTTCATCACTGACAATGTAGGCCAGCTGGGCTTCTCTGTATAATCTCCTATGTTCCCCCCCAAAGACTAGAATGGTGGCATATGTGAGGTCCATCTGTAATGTACCTCCAAGTCTCTTAATCCACGACCTTGACAACAACATGCCAAATTTGGGGGGAACATCAGCTACCACTATATCCATGACCATACTTTTCATGGGTAGCTGAAACAGGGAAACTACCAGGTCCTTGATGAATCCCAAACATTGTACTCTTCTGGAGTCAAAGGAGTAGAGGTCATGGTAGGCTCTGGTGACTTCTAATCCTAGCTCTTCCATTACAACTTTAGGCATGAGGTTGTGGGAGGCCCCTAAATCCATAAGGCAATTATGCAGTACCTTGTCATGTATGTTCAGGGATGTGTAGAAGGGAGGGGACGAATCATCTCTGTCTTCTACCATGGGACCTAAGACAACTGCAGGCCTCTCATCTTGGAGATTTATGGAGTCTGTGAGAGGGTATGAGGCTTCAGATTTTAGCATCTCAGAGAAGCGTTTCTTGAATTCCCCATGTTTGATTAACTCAGTGAGTGGCAGAGGAATTCTGATCTTTTGAATTTCATGTTCAAAATTAAAAGAAGACATGGGCTTTGGAATTTCTCTAATTTCAGGAACATGATTTTGGACAATGGGAGAGAGGGGTTGGGTCTTCTTACCTTTGTAAGCATCTGCTGTCTCATTAGCATACCTCTCCACTTTAGTGGATGACTCAGGAACCTCAGGTGCTACTGCCCTTTTGCCAGACCTCAGGTTGTACCTGCTTCGACCGCCACTAGCTTTGTCTCCATTGCTCAATTCGTTTAACTGACCATCCATGAGAGACTCTTCATATGATGATTGGGTCATATGAGGGAAAGGGGGAGTGACGTCTACACTATGAATTTTAGGCTCAGGCTCATCTGCCTCTCCTTGTTCTTCATCAGCCACAAAATTGTTCTGGAAGGGAGCCTGGATTCTTTGGTCATCCCTGTCTCTTTCCTTCTCTCTATGCATAGCTGGAGGAGTGAAATTATTTGTCCTTCTGAACCCTCCTCTATTCTCAGTGGTCTGGGGGCCCTTATACATTTGCTTCCTTTCTACCTTCAATCTTTCCACCTCTTCTTTGAGGAGGTTCATAACTCGGGCCAGCTCATTTACTTGAGAGTGAGGTAGTGATGTGTCGGAGGATGAGGCTTCCGACTTGTCCTTTCTTCTATCTGTGTCGGCCTGGCTTCTTAGTCAATCAGCTGCCAACATGTTGGATTCCACCTCTACAGTTGCATCTTGCATCTGAGCCAAAGAGGTGGCTCTTCTTTCTCTTAACACAAGACAGAAATTAGGGTCAAATGCGCCCGCATAGGAAATTTGAGCAGAGGCCTCTGAAGGTTTAATATTTGCAGGAATCTTGTTGTACATCTTATTAAACCTTTTGGAGAATTCTGAGACAGACTCTCCTTCCATCTTTTTCAGAGACCCAAACTCTGTCATGTAATACCTATAATATTTTCTGTCTCCCCACTGCCTCAGAAAAACGCTATCCAAGGATTCAATGCCAGCAATAGACCCAGGGGCCAGGCCTTGGAACCACTTTCTTACTTCTCCATCAAGGCTCTGGACAAATAATCTCATCCAGACATATTCACTCTCAATATTTAGGTTGTCAACATAGCTATAAAAGACATCTAGGTGTTCTTCAGTAGTTACATCTCCCTCCCCACTGAACTTGGGCATGTATTTCAAATAGTCTCCAGCAGGGAGAGGGTTCAGAGGCTGGGGTAGAATCAAAGGAGCATATCTGGTAGCCACTATGGCATCCATTCTATTAGGAGGGGAATTAGCAGTGGCCATAGGGATATTAGGAAGAGGAGAACTAGGTGGTGAAGGAGTACAAACGGGGGATGTCGGAACATATATCCTCGGGGGAGACAATGGAGGAGACAAAGAGAAAGCTTCTCTTTATGCAGCAGTAAAAATGAAAGGAGGGGTGGTGAAATCTTCAGAAGCTCGAGGTCTATGATGAAGCAAGACCTCCGGAGAAAGGGGAGTGACAAGAATCTCTCCTTCTGATACCGGACCAGGAGGAGGAAACTCAGCAGGAACGCTCCCAAAGTTCAAAAAATGGGAAACCTCAGAGGAAGGACGGCTAGGAAACTGAGAATCTAAAAATGGAGTTCTCACAGAAGGGGAGGGCGTATTACCTGTTTCAGTGATGGAAACTTCTTTTGCATCTCTCTTGCCCTTTCTGCGCACTGCTTCTACGTCATCTCCGAATGTAGCTAAAGGCAAATGAGGATTAGACCTTGTATGTCTGCCTCTCGAAGCCACAGTTGATAGAGCAGGTTCTTCCCAGCGGAGTCGTCACAGTGGAGTCGCCAGGTGCACAGTAGCAATCTTCAAGTTCTAATGTCTGATGCACCTTCAGAATCAGATGATCTTTGTCGTTCAAACCTAGGGAATATATTCAACATCGTCCCCGGCAACGGCACCAGAAATGTTGGCTATCGGAGGTCACTCCTGGATTGCTTGCAGGAGCAGAGCCCGATGCCCATCAGTTTAATGTCACGATTTGTTTGAAAGGGTGATCAAATGAAAGGAAACTCAGAACAATATCGTTTCAACTCAGAAACCAGGCCGGGCATGCACGAACGCGTGAGGTCTTGTATAAACTTCAAACAGTGAGTTGCAAATAAAGGGTGAGTAGGTGGAAGACTTGCATGAGAAAGGTGCAAAGGTCTATCATAAACATCAGGTTCATCACAGACTGGAGAAGAGTGCATTCAAATGCAAAATCCTTTTACATTCAAACACATGAAACCAGAGGGCACAACAATGTCACAACAAATCCTTTATCATAACAAGATTGTTAAATCCACGCGAATCCTTCGACTGTGGATTCTCTGGCATAAGATGAAACAAATATGGAAGAAGGAGAACTTTTTGTTATAAACCAAGAAGTCTCAAACACAGATACATGACCCAGAAGCTAGAATGTTCACTAAAACTTTACATTCGGGAGCTTAGCTCTACCATCGATGGATACAAAAATGGCAAAAATTCCTAAATATACTCAAAACTACAACAACAGCAGAACCAAGGAAATGCATTGAAAGATTTGCGTCTGCATGGCTTCTGACACTCTGCAGCCGCAATCTTTGAATAACCGTGCAAATTATGGTAGACGCAATCGATCTTCTGACAGTTACATCGGTGAGTCGACGTGCCTTAAATTCATGGCCGTGCTTTCCCATTATGGCGGAGATGATGTCTAACCACCACCAACCGCTTCAATAACTACTTCTTGGGATTGAGGACGGTTCAGCCAACTCAGCACCTCGGGATATGGAAGACTCCTCACGTTGCCACCTGGACTAACTGAGAAGCTTGAGGGACGGGCATGAAAGGCCAACATGGTGAATGGGGCGAATGATAGGAGTGATGGCCTCGGATTGCAAGAACGCAAAGGGAAAGGCATGGCACGGGAAGAGTGACAAAGGAGGGTTCATGGTGGAATAAAAAAGGTGGAAGAGGAGGAAGACGAGGGATAGTGGACTCATTCTTTGGCGAGAGGCTGACATGGAAAAGGGGCGAGATATGCAGCAGGTGGTGACTAGATAACGAGACGGGAGATGGGCCACCTGGGCGGAGATGGGGAGGCGGATAGATGACACACGGTAGTAAGGGAGAGGTGGAAAGGAAGGTGTGACAATGGGAGAAGGGCCCACACGGGGTTAAAGACAAGGCAACTGAGAAGGACGTGGATGCTTTGGCGTCGTTGATCTGAGCACTGAAATCTTAGCCGTAGGAAGTTGCTTATTCGATTCTGGACCCCCCCCCCTCCGCTTAAAGGTAGAAAGGCGGGGGGGGGTCCGGAATGGTCTTCGTCGCCGTTGATCCGGGCGCACTCATCTGGACCGTCGGAGAGGTGCGCCCCCGATTCTGGACCC